>JAECMU010243971.1:0-26533 GCA_016106625.1 Dracogyra subfuscus | reverse complement strand
AAAAGATATATTTTTTAATATGAAATTTAAAATCAATGTAGGAGACAACAACACGGACACAGGACAAGTTGGAACAAACTTGACACATTTAACGAAGACCCCAAAACATACTAGCGTGGGTCAAATAGCATATATGTAAACTATTTTATTGCCGAAACCAAAAAAACATAATAATAACTCTACCACGGGCGAACAGATTCGACATCACAGGCCCGTGGGAACAGTGGCGTAGCCAGAGGGGGCAGGGGGCTATGCCCCTCCTCCCAATCCCGGGAAATATTTACATGTTCGCTTATTAATAACATTAAAAAGGTTCCCACTACTCGATATCATTGTTTGCTTGGATGTCAGGTACCCCTCCCCATCCCAAATATAAAATCCTGCCTACGTCACTGCGTGGGAAATGAGGGTGGACCGTGTGTGTGTGGTTTTTTTACAGCCGACCCCGCTTGTACTCGAGGATGAAAATTAATATGACACTTGTGTGCCGTCTGCACACTAGGATGCTGAAATAACCCGTTAGAAGTTGTGCACGCTCCCCCAGATATTGTTCCTACGGACCTGGAAACCTCCCCTCCGACGAATAAGACAACATCCATAGCTGCCCGTGACAATCGTCACGTAGGCAAAATGAAACATTATTTTTAAATATTTATATATTTATAATTTCCCATCTAACTCGCAGTATCCCCTCCACCTTTTGAAAACATTTTTATTTTGTTTTCACTTTCTTTCTTCATTATTATTTATTTTACTTTTTTTAAATACAGTAAACGTAAAAACGGATTCGACCTCCCCTTACAATGAAATGAACTTCCCTGCTGTGTTAAATATCACATACGCAAAACCAAGTTTATTTGTTCTCCCCTACCCCTCCATTGTTTTCTCGATTTCATGCCTTTTGTTAGTAAACCGAACTCTCTCTTCTACATACACTCCTTTTTATTTTTTGCTTATTGTAATATCGCAAAAGATAAAGAAAGAAAGAAAAAACGTTAAAAAAAATACGTAAGGTAGTGTAAACTGCTACGTAGTGTAACTGACAACCATAGCTGCAATTGACAACAAGGAAAAGGTCAGAAGTTCAAATCAAGTAGCTGGTGCACATTCGCAGTGACCGCCGATCAACCGTCTAACAGGAATTTTTCAATGTTTTCCCGACAGTCTAGATGCCGTCTAGATGGTCGGAGTCGCCGTCTAGACGCAAGTATGGTTGCTTCGCATAGTGTACATAAAAAACTGATAACACTGGAACTTTCAATCAAGTTACTCAACAGTTTATCGTATTGCTTAGTATACATCCCAAAGACATGTAGATCACAAAATAGCTTGGGCTCTGAAGGGATTCATTGTTTTGTTCATAACTTACATGCATGAGCCTACGTGAAAACTGCTAATTAAATTTACAAATGTGCTAATCAAATCACAAAATGATTAGCAGCAACTGCTAACCATTTTTTTCTGTACAAATTATTCCCTGACAGTACTTGAAAAATATTAACATGCACCGCGTGCACCTAGTTTTAAAAGTTACATGCACACACAAAAATCAGCATGCACCAGTGCATGTACTAACACTGCATTTTGAGCCCTGCTATACATTTAAAAAAAAATTGCTATAAATGTGTCATAGAACATCTGATTTGGAAAAAACCTTCAAATGTGCTATACAGACAATACATAGAATAATCAGTCTTAGTCAGTTTGTCAAAAGGAAACACATTGTTATTTATATATATATTTTTTTTAAAAGCATGTGCAACTTGGTTTTAACATTTAATGATTTATAAAATTAGCATTATTTGTTATAAAATTAAAGTCCCATTTATTTGGTCTTCTTTAACACACATACTATAGTACTATGTTCTATACATGCCCTGCCAGGTTATTGCATAAAGTAGTATTCCGTAAAACAGGTACATGTGTATGTTCATGTATTATTTCAGTGGTAGTATGGTGAAATTCATACTTTACATTCTGTTGAGTTTAGTTGAATTAATGCCTATGATGTGCTCATTGCAAAATTAATAAATCTTTTTAAAAGAAGAATTTATTTTTTGACAGTGTTTTCAGTATTGATTCCAGTAAACTGACAAAATGTTAAGCTAATAATGTCAGCCCAAACTTACTGATCTGTGGTTCTGGCTATTAACAGCAATATAATATAATGTGACCTGTAACTGGTTTGTGTCTGAAGCAATAAAATATTCCTTACATTTGATGAAATCAAAACCACAAATTCAATATTGACACAGAACATAATGAAGAGATCACATAATATAGAGTTCATATTGATTGTCAGAGACAATATTACTGAGGTTGAATATGAACAGCACTAATTGCATGGACTCCATGACAAAATGTTGGACAAAATGTTGGAAGAAAACATGAGTTGCATGCATGCTTCTGTGTGAAAACAAACAAAAACAGTGTTGGATAAAAGCTGCAATTTGTGTTTTACAGGCTGATAGGAAGTGTTAGGAAGACTGCATGTTATCAATTGTCAGCTTTTTTGACATTTTAACTTGAGCTGTTGAAACAACACACAGAACTCATTAGCCATATGGCTTGTAAATACATAAATATACCTAAATATTCCACTAAATTGAACTGGATTCCTTAAGAACACAAAAACTCTTTTAGTATTTGTTGGATGGATTGCAACAATTGATGTTGAGCACTGCTTTTAGCACTGCTAGTGTGTTAAGCCACTGAGTTTCAGAATAAAAACTTTAGTCTTAGTAATTGGTTTAACGTGTCCATATACCACTAGGGTTTTGAACACCCCTATCCTGAGTCCGGCCTCCGATAGGATCGGGGGTCTGACTCGGGGACAGGGATTAAAAACTTTAACATAGCTAGTGGGTTAAACCACTGAGTTTCAGGATACAGGATAATGTTTTTGCACAGCTAATGGATTAAGCCACTGACTTTCACTGTTTCAGAGTAATCTACTTTTAGCACAGCTAGTGAATTAAACCACTGAGTTTTACAATTGTATATACTAGGTTCATACAGGTATAGGGGTGGAAGTAGTTGTATCTGAGACAAGCGGTGGGATGGGGTAGGGAAGAATGGTGGAACATACTTTTCTTACACACCCATGTAGATCACCCATTGTAGATCAGTATCATCTGCAACATCTATTGGAGATCAGGTTTGAAATTTGTAACTGGTTGCTCCATGGTGGTGATGCAATCACAACAACCATACCATCAAATAAAATAAGGAGGACTGAAATTTATCACCCTGTGACCTGTCATTTAACCTGAAATTGCTCACACTGTGACATACAAGTTGGTAAAGATGCTTAAATTTAACTTAAACCTAGTTTTTTTTTAGGATATGTAAGAAATAGAATACTACATTTGTGCCTGTTAGATACATCTTTTAAACAACTTTTAAGATAAATGATAACTTACAGTCCCTTGTGTGGCATTCTCTATATTGACCAGCAAAATATTTTGTCTTCATCAGCAATATGTTTTGGGATTTGAGGGGCCAACATATATATGCACTCTAATGTTAGACTGGTTGCTAGTGCTAGTGCTAGGCACTATGTTTGTTTTAGTAAAAGAATTATCAATAGTAATAATTCATTCCTATGTGGTAGAATGTTATTTAAAAGTCCTTTCCAGTTTCCACAAAATAACCCTTGATTGGTTCCAAAAAGTAAAGCTGATATCAAATTAATTTTCCTTCCAAGCATACATTCTCGAAGAAGTCACAAAGCTGCTTCACTCACCTTAATTGTTATTTAACCATCTCATTCAGTTAGTGACAGTGGCAGTGTTCAGGAATACAATCTCTTCCATATTGACCCCTTGATGACCAGTCTACTCAAACACTAGATTGCCAAAGAGATCTGTTACTAGAGTCTTAACTGATCAAACACAGGCCAGTTCCACATAGGACACAGTGGGTTTCGGCTAGCCAAGACACCATAGTTTTATATACCTACAGATTCATTTTTTTTTTTTTTTATGAACGGGTGTGTGTGTGATGATTTTTTTTAACTTTATTTTTTCTTTGACCATTCCCCTGTTGACAAATGTCAATTCATGCAAAGGGTTTCTTTTTAGTTAATGTGCATGGTTTCTTTCACTAACAACAAACCATTAACCCTTGTTCTAGACAGCTAGCCCAGAAGGTGATGTGTCTGCCCTGAACAGCATGTTTGAACCTTAATTAGATATAATCATGGAAATAATTAAATAATAAATAGCACGTATTGACACAAAAGGAGAATATATTTTATGTCTACAAAAATGTCATTTAACAGGAGGAATTGTCTCCTGCAAAGAGTTTCAGGAGATTTCATCAAATACTGGAGACTCCTGCCGAATCCAGGAGGGTTGACAGGTCTGTTCCCCTGTGTTTTTATTTCTGGAACTGCCCTGAGATCGGTATCCAGGGTTCAAAACTTTAATAGCATCAATACTGTGTGGCTTTCCCAATGTCTAAGTGTAATTAGCTGGTGTATTTTATTGATGGATTTTTCCTGCAACATGCTTCATTCTATTTTGTTATTTTGTTAGGAAATTTGATTATTTGTTGAATTTGTGTGTTATTAATGAAAACAGTAGAAAATTATCATTGAGCAAATATCACGTATTCAAACTCAAATGTGTCTTTAAAGGCTCTTCACAGCTATCAGTGTATTACGCCAATCTATTTTGCTTTATAATTTATAAATTTTATCATCCACATCTGTCATTTATTTAGCGATTTTTCTTCATTCTTTTTGTTTATCCTTTCTGCATTTGACCGTTCATCCCATCTATCTCTCTGTCCATCCATCCATCCATCCAATACCCACCCACCCACCCACCCACCCATCCCATCCATCCATCCATCCATCCATCCATTCATCATCCTATGTCATTTCATTTCATTCCATTCCATTCCATTCCATTCCATTCCATTCCATTCCATTCCATTCCTAACCATTTCATTTCATTTTGTTTAATTTTATTTCATTTTATTTCATTTCATTCTAATTCATTCCCTACCATGCCATTACTTTTGTGACACCCAATAGCTGATGTGTCTCTTTGTGCTGGGGTGTGGTTAAAAATCCATCTATCCATGCCATGCCATACTCCATTCTATTCCATGTCATTCTACTCTATTCTATTCCATGCCATTCTAGCCCCATTATATTCCATGTCATTCTATTCCATGTCATTCTACTCTATTCTATTCCATGTCATTCTGCTCTATTCTACTCTATTCAATTCCATGCCATTCTACTCTATATTCTATTCCTTTGGATCATCCAACCATCCCAAACCACTATACATACTCACAAATATAATTAATATAAAGCAATTATTAATTAATGGATTCTGTTTTTTGACCATTGTCTAAATAGCAATGTCCTTCTGACTTCATACCCAAGCTATGATTAGTGGTAACAACGTAAAACATAATTGTCTTTGCTAACCAGAATCAATAGTAGTAAAATAATGGGTTAATAAAAACACTTTCATATAGTCTCACTTTCCTCTATGGATGCAGTCTTTGTGTACTTCTCTGCACTTAACCAGCATCCAGCGGGCAGCATGGCCCAGTGGTACAGTGCCCGCCTGATGCGCGGTCGGTCTAGGATCGATCCCCGTCAGCTGTCCACTGGGGTTTTTTCTCGACATAACCATATGTCCGACGCCGATATAACCGTAATTTAATGTGTTGAGTGCGTCGTTAAATAAACCAAAAAAAAAAACAAAAAAAAAATTAACCAGCATCCTCAACCTCAACTGCTTATAAAATTTGTCGGATCCATGGCACTAATGACTACTATAGTAGGTGGTTACATGTTCGTCTTAATATCAGAAGTAACCACTAAACACTCTAAAGTGGTCAGAGAAGACTCATAGCACAAGCTGATGGGAAAAGTGCAGGTATATAGCATGCAGGGCCACAAAAAACAGCATGTGTCATGTTTGGAGAGATGATGACTAAAGTAGTGTTGGAAAAGAAGAAACATTATTTTCATCAATTAATTCTTTCATATTAAACTGACAAGTAAATATTTTGTAAATACCTATTTAATAATACTCTACATAATTTATCACTTACTTGTTTTGGCTCTCATTGATGAACAAGGTGGTGTTTACTCTTGACATGAAAATAAATATGTCGGTAAACAGGAGATACATTAGAAATTTACACAATCTTGCAACCACTTAAAGTGAATGAATGAATGAATGAATGCATGTTTAATGACACCCCAGCACGAAAAATACATCGGCTATTGGGTGTCAAACTAACGGTAAGGTAAATGAAAAACAAAAGGTGATGATCAACATCAACACAAAAATTCATTATGTCAAGTAAAACAGTGTAAAGAACTGTGCAACACATATAAATATCACAACGAGATACTGAATTTTACTCAATTTGTGCTGTATTGGCCATTCTCAATGAGAATGTTTCACCCCTGCACCACGGTGAGGTTACAGCACGCGCAGGGGACCACTTAAAGGTGTTATATTAGAAGTTTTATGTAAACATCTGTTTGTGATAAAGATTCTAAAAAAAAAAAAGTATTTTCTACTAGTAGATAAAAATATTTCCTATAATTATTTATGAGTCTTTAAATGTTAAAGAAGTTTTTTATAAAAACATGATTTGCAATAGCTGTCATTAGGTAACTTTGAGATAGCACCTTTAATACCAGTACGCTAGATCACATACTCAAAATGGCGCTTGACAGTTTTGTACAAAATGTACTTATAAGTGTCTACAAATATTTTGTTTTTGGAGAGGAATAGGGGTAAACCATCATCAGACACAGTCCCGCACATATTGTAACAGCAATGAAATTTACATATGTTGATAAATAAAAAACTATAGTTTGTTCCAATAAAGTGCACAAATCACATTTTTACCGACACATTTCTTTCAATTTCAAGAGTAAACACCACCGTGTACATCATTGAGGGCCAAACAAGTAAATGCTAAATTAGGTAGACTATCATTAAATATATATTTACACAATATTTACTTGTCTGTTTAATGTGTAAAAAATAATCGACGAAAATCATTTTTATTCTATTTCTGACAGCACTTTAGGATGTGAATGTGGACAGAAAATGAAATTGAAAGATATAGGACATACTGCCAGATAGGGAATAAGAGAAAGGAAAGAAGCAATGGGTTAAAAATAAGATCTTGTGCTGTCAGTAGTTTGTGGCAGTAGCAGATTTCTTTTTATAGTAATTATCTTTTGGCATATTGTGTACTGTTCAGTCAGCTGAATTGCATACCTACGTCAGTATGCTTGACGGCTAGTTGAATATGAGAACAATAACTAAATCATATGATCTATGTTATGTGCGATACCTTTGACAATGTTGTGTGTTCTGTTTGCAGGATGATGACCCATCTACCCAGACGTGGCCTGACTACTATGTGGAGCGGATCAGCACTATGTCATCTGTAAGTGATGTCACTCATTGTTATACCAGTCCTAAACACTGCATCTCACTTATATGCAAGTTAAGCAACATTGTACCTCTTTGCTTCTTTTTATTTATCTCTTGTTTTTTTCGAAATCCTCTTGTATATAATACCCTCTTTTCCTCAATTTGATTGTTATTAAAATAAATTTGTATATACATTTTATATGCATATATACACGCATGTATACATTACTATTATATAGAGAATACTACATGAGTGGCCATTAGATACTGTTTATCTTATGAATTGTTTGAAAACCAAAGAGTTGTGAGATAAATGGTATCTAATGGACACCGATATAGTATTATATTTCTTACACATCGAGATCTTCAGAAAACAGCTTTAAAATAAATTCAAACGCCTTTTCCAAATAAAACTTATGTACGGCCCTGGTGCTTATAGTTAACTTGTGCATCATAGACAGGTCAATTTCAGGTTAACTTGTACGTCACAGAGTGGTCAATTTGACCATGGTAAACTTTCATTGGATAGTATAGCATTGGTCACCTAGTTGCTGATAGTCATGTCTTTAAATAGAGAATAACTAGTTAATGACTAGTTCAGGACGAATGGGAAATTTCGCTTGGCAAGCCTCGCGGAATTCCCCATTCTTACCTTCACAGGATAAAGCCGATATCAAGCGTCATTAACTGGTTATTGTCTTTATCCTGCAATCCTACAGGAATATTCGGAAAATTATTATTTATTCCTGATTTGTATACGCAAAGCGAGTATTGTCTACCTAGCAAGGCTTTTGCTGTATGGGGTCAGAGGTCAACATTACTCAGAAACGTGACGTCAAAAGTCATAACATGCTACTAGCATGTTATGACTTTGCTTTAACAGGTCATCATAACAGGCCAGTAGGAACACTGGTTGCAGGATAAAATGTTATCACATGTATCTGTGTTAACACTATATTTGTTACCAAAAATAATGAATGATGTTCTCATCAACGGGTGTGTAAGAAATTATAATTATGTAATTGTCACCATTATAAAATTAAAAAAACACATTTGTTTTCTCTTATTATCTGTTTCAATATTGTTGTTTTTTAGAAAATATTATTTGGGCAAGTGAAAATGTTAACCGGGCAAGTGAAAATGCTGTCACCACTTTCCCGAATGGCAACTCAAATTTTTGTTTAAGCGCAGACACTGAGTAGGTCCCATGCATGCTCAATTGGGGACAATTCAGGGGACTTTGGTGGCCAGTTCAACACTTGGATGTGGTTCCGCTCAAGAAGATTAGTGGTTAGCCTAGCTGTATGTGGTCTATAGCGTTGTAATGTTGAAACAGAAAGCCAGGATGCTGCTGCAGGAATGGAATGACCACTAGTGTAATGATCTTGTCACAGTAATGTTGACCAGTCATGTTTCTGTGAATGAAAACAAGAACTGTTTTACCTCCACCATGAATGCCAGCCCAGACCATGATGCTGCTAATGCCATATCAGTCATGCTGAATGACGTTGTCTGCATCATATCGTTCTCCCCATCGCCTCCATACATGACGCCTACCATCCGCAAACTGAACACAAAACCTGGATTAATCTGTGAATAATGTTTGATCCCATTGTCTGTGTCGCCAGTGTTGGTGTATTCTGGGCTATCTCAGACATTCCTGGATGTTGTTGTAATCCAGCAGCATGGAGACGGTTACAGACAGTTTGAGCATGAATTCTAGTGTCTGTGGTTTGCTGTAAAGTACGGGCTAAACGAGGAGCACTTTCGAACCTGTTACGTCGACATGACGTCACTAAATATCAATCTTCCCTTGGAGTAGTTAATTGTGGTCTACCAAAACGTGGTCGATCTCGCACTTGCCCAGTTTGGTGTACGCATTTTCAGAGTCATGATATGGTACTGTCATGAACATGAAAGTACTGAGCAACGTGTACACATTGGCCGGCGTTAAGCCGTCCCATTGCTTCATGACATTGATTTTCCATTAAGCCTGGATGGCGACTCATTGTATAACAGGATACATTCTTCCTTTTGTTTTTGGATAATGTTGGTTCAGTGCATCAAAATGTGATTTCAATTCATCCATATTATACGCACTTCTGCAAAAGCACAAGCGCACCATGTTTGCATGTGCAGTACACACAGCAGCATGCGATGTGACAAATTGTGTTCTTTTCATTACACAAAGCAACAGGGCATATGCATCTAACATATTACCAAGTTTTATCACTTTATTTTAATTTATTTGGAAGCATCAGTCACTTACAAAAACGTGTTCAACTTTTTTAGTTACATATATGTACAGTAGACTGACCACACCATCATCTGTTTGAACCAGCATTCTGTGTAAACCTGCACAGTTTTAAAAGTCCCATTCAGCTAACTTATTATTAGGAACAAAAGTCTTGTCTACACCGGATGCTGTCTATTCGGATAATTCTGGACTTCAGATGTAAAGTCAAGAGCAAAAGAATTAGCTCTGTCTATACTGGCAATTGCTCTTACCTCTACCAATACAACTGCCACTGACACATTTTAAACAATGCCGGCAGTTCCCCAGTAATTAGGACTCCAAAGAACGTGTTACGAAATAATCATTCCTTTTTGAAGGTTTAACAAACAATGAACCACATACCGGTACATTGTAAATGTAGGTAACAAGATTAATTGGATTATTATTTGTATGTGTGTGTTATACCAGCATTGCATCATACCGATATGTTTAAAATAATAAAACTGTAAATTCAGACCCCTGTTCATGTTATTTTAATCAATAAAATAATGTTATTTATTCTGCTTGTTGTTTTATATATGTTCTGGTTTGAACACACATTTTTATTACAGTCAAATGTTAATATCCCACTTTCAAAAGTCAGGACTGAACTTGTGTTTTAGTGACAAATCAAATGTGTATATTTTCAGATAATACTTTGTTAGGTCATTAATTAGGTCAGCCATCTGTGACTGAGTCCATTTTAAGGCTAATATTATGAATTTATAATAGTTCATCTGGATTTGTTTATAAAATAATTTTTTAAATGTGTTACAAGGCTTAACTTTTAATGACTTTTCTGTGGTTTAATTTGACAAGACAATCCATTTTTATTTCTCTTCTTATAACTTTAAGCAGCTTTGACTAAGCTTTTTTGTGTTAAAATTGGTTTATTAAATTGTTTCTGAATTGATGCTACTTTCAGTTGTATCTTGGCTTCAACGATGAAGAGATCAATTTGCGAATTAAACTGGTGGATAATCTGAAAACGGCTCTCAGAACTCAGCCAATGAGGTAATAGGACTTCTCTGTGGTACTTTGTATTATAAGAATGGTTTACAAATTACATTTATAGGATCATTGTGTCTATGCCATGACAGGTGTCCATTGTCTTGTCTTTCTAAAACTGCTGCCCTGGGGCTTGTAACTTGAAGAGTCAGAAGGGCCTACTAAACTTATGGTAGTTGGAAAGCAATATTAAATTTTACTCCTGACCTAGGTCGGGCGTAAATTTCCAGATTTACGACAAAGTTTAGTTGTATCCCAGAGCAGTCATAACATGGACATAACATTAGTTTGTGCAATTTGAAAGGCAAAGGATGATCATTTTCTAACCCTGATGCTAATTAGATCATTATATTATAAAACACAAATGCACTGATCACAGTTGCTTCTGCATCTGTAATTTTAAAAATGGTTTGTTTTGTTTTGAACAATATCACTAGAGCACATTGATTTATTAATCATCAGTTATTGGATGTCAAACATTTGGTCATTCTGACTGATTATCATAGAAAGGAAACCCGCTACATTTTTTCATTAGTAGCAAGGTATCTTTTATATGCACTATCCCACATACAGAATACAACATACCAGTCGTGGTGCACTTGCTAGAATGACCATGTGTTATTAAAGTCTTAAATATGCAATCAGTAATTTGTTTAATGACGAATCAGCAATTTTATAAACTACATCTATTTGATGTCTAACATGGCTATTTCGTGAGTTCAGGTGGTGATAGGGGAAAGGAGAAGACCCAATAGGCCGCTGCCACCACACAGGCTACTCCTTTCAAAAGTAAGCAAGCAGTTTTTATATGCACTTTCCCATAGATAGAACAGTACCTGGCACAGCCTTTGACATACATGTATCAGTAATGGGGCACTAATTGGGAAGAAAAACAGTCAAGTACACCAAGGGTAATTGATTATGTATGGATCCATCACATCTCAAGCGAGCACTCTACCACTGGACCACATCCACCTGTCTGTTGTCAGTACCTGTTACAAACATTTTGTATGGAGCTCCTTGGTAGAAACAACGGAATCCCCTTGTAAATGTATAAATCTTTAGAGTTGCAGTCAAGTTCCTCAAGTCGATTGAAGTCCATGTGCCGCAGAATTGAACCACCTCAGTGGATCCATTCAACTGATTGGGGTTTTTTCCTTTCCAACCAGTGCACCACAACTGGACAAAGACCATGGTATGTGCTTTTCTGTCTGTGGGAAAAATGTAGCATGTATCCTTTTTTGACTACGAGTCATAATTACCAACAATATGACATCCAACAGCCGATGATTGATTAATCAATGTGCTCTAGTGGTGTCGTTAAACAAAACTGTTCCTCTAGGTTTACATATGTTTTATGCCAAAGCTACGTGTGTTTCTGGTTATACTACCAAATGTTTCCCTTGACTGTCGAAGTGCTATCATGGCAAACATGTATTACCAAAATGTTTACAACTTCTTCGGCCTACAAGCCCCTACCCTTTTCCTCTAGTTACAGTCATGTTCTTGATGTATAGTTGTGTGTGAACATGCATTTGTCTGATTTCTTTTTTTAATTGACTAATTTGAAATTTCATTAAGTGATTCCATTTAATTCCAAAATTTGTATCATCGAGTTGTAAACATTAATTTACGCAGAGCACCAGTTTAGACAGAGTTCATCCAGAGTTATGGTTCTTGAATGATCGACAACAACAATGACATTTGAACCCATGGATGGTTGGGAAACAGTCATACTAGCCTGACCTGCAATCGAGTGTTTCACATACCTAAAAAATGTACTTAAAGGGACATTCCTGAGTTTGCTGCAATTTTTAAGATGTTGTCCACTAACAGAGACTTTTTAACAATTGTAATTATGTATCAAATATATTTTTCTGCATATTAAATGTGTTTCTGGCCATTTTAACATTTGTACTAGGTTACATTTCTTTAATTCGTATGCACAAAATTATTTGAATACAAAATCCAGATCTAATGGCCCTACCGCATTGACAGTAAATTTCACATGAATGTGATTACATTTTGTATTTGATCTTGCGACGGTGTCCTGATTATTTGGCAAGTGACAATCGTTGTTCAACTAATTAAGCAGCCCGTCATTCAGTCAAATCCCAGTCTGGTGTAGACAGAGGTAATTAATGCATGAACGGTTCTTTCGTTCTTGATTTTTGATCCGGAATCCAGACTAGACAGAGTACGGATTAGTCAGAGATTTATACCTAAGAGATCAACAGTAGCTGGATGGGGCTTTAGAAATGGACCAGTTTATGCAGAAATCCGGATTACATGGAATCCAGTTTAGACCACTGTACTTCAGTTTTGGTTCATATTCCTGTAAACTTTTTGCACAAAAATGATGAAATAGTGTTTTGTAAACATATTTTTTGTTTTAGATATAGTTTTACTGAAAGTGTACACTTTACAGTAAAAGATTACTTGTTCACAAAAAGCCAGCTCACTTGTTTTTATACTGATTATTTAAAAAAAAACTAAATTCAGTACAACAAATCAGTGTTTATTGTTTAGGATGTCCAAAATCACATTACACATTTGGTTTTGTATTGCTAATAATAATTATAGTTCCATGCATGAAATTCATTGAATTTCTTCAGTGACCCATAATTTCAGTGATATTTATTTTTGATAAGATTATTGTTTTTTGTTTCTTTTTCTAGTTTTGTTGTGAGATTTGTAGAAAAGAATGGGCTGCAGTGTCTGTTGGATTATCTATGTAAGATGGATTATCAACTCTCCGAGAGTCCAGTCCATACTTCAGTCATTGGCTGTATTAAAGCACTCATGAATAACTCGGTGAGAATATCATGGATAGTTAATTAAATATTGCTGCAGGAAATAGAATGTCTCAGTATTGGCGCATGTAAAACACAAAAACATTCTCTTCTGCCACACCATTGTCTATGTGTATATTTAGATGCATCATAACATAAATAAATCAAACAGATGGTGTATTTGTTTTAATTTAGGTGAGATGGAGGATTATTTCATTATCTTTTCATCTTGCTTTTTTACAATGATTACAGTCCTGTATATTGTTTAGTATTATGGAATCCATCCATCCTCATTTAGATTAATACATTTGTTAAAGGGAGAGTAAACTCAAACAAGAGCAATATGTATTGGAAAGATGCATACCCAGACCACCAACTGATACTTCAACAAATGAAAAACACGTAATTTTAGAGTTAATAATAAAACATGATTATTCCTGGTAGCTGGGGGCAGCCATTTTGTTTTATTTTTGTGATGTCCAGTGGAATAGTTTGGGGTGAAGTGATGTCAGCTCTGTCTATCTCCTCTATGCACAGTGTGAACAAATGCTCTAATTTATGACAAGGCACTTTGCTTTCATCTACCTGATTGTAAAACAAACATAAATGACTTAAAAGTATAATAAAACTATTTAACTAATTATATTTCAATTTGCATCAATAGAATGAAATGTCTTTTTTTTTTTAATTGAAAATAAAAAAATGCATATCATTAGGCCTATTTGTTTAAATTTCATATAAAATGTTAATAAATAGCACCTTTAAAGTTAATAAAGACTTAAATTGAGTTGTTTATATTTTTAAAATAATGTAATAATAAAGTAATATTGTGTTTTCTGCAGCATGGCAGATCCCATGTGTTAGCTCACCCTAACAGCATCAACACCATAGCCCAGAGTCTGAGTGTGGAGAATGTCAAGACGAAGATTGCGGTGCTGGAGATACTGGGGGCCGTGTGTCTCGTTCCAGGGGGACACCGCAAAGTGCTGGCAGCTATGCTGCACTTCCAGAAGTATGCCTCAGAGAGGACACGATTTCAGGTAAGGTTTAGGCTTAATATATAGGGTTTTTTGTGTCATTTCCTGTTAGGGGCCTTTTACAATTTGCACATTTGCACATCCATAAAAAAAACACATTCTTTTTTTAGCCACTTCTCTGTGCCCTCATAAAAATGTACATCTGTGTGATGATTTTACAAAGAATATGTTTTATGGCATATTTTTGTGCATTTTAAATGTGCACACTAATATTAACTCCCACTTTCCTGTCCTCTTACATCTTTGAATTCCATCTGATTTCTTCCAAATCTGGCAGCTTCTCCTCTCTTTATACCACCTCCACATTTTTGTCCTTGTCTCTCCAACCATTATGGATGTGTATCTCTTGGGGAGATGTACGTGTGTACGTGCCGGATCCTAACAGCTTCTGCTATGGATTTGATCTGATCACATTGATTTCTGGACTTCAGTCACTCCCAGAATTGTCAAGAGGACCCTATATTATTCCAGAGCTAATTTTATTGTAATTTGGTGAAATAATTTCATGTTAAGATTGATATTTTTTAAGTTTTAGAGAAAATTTGGCAAAATGTACTTACAACTAGCTCTACTGTCCTCTTACAGATAATTGCTATAGATGAAACTGGCTTTATTGGTGGTAAATGATAAGGATGTCAGTATCTTATCCACTGAACAGCAGAGAGTCTGTTGCTTTTATATTAAGTCTTACACTGTCACTAGCAAATATTTTTTTAAAATAATGGTGGGTTTGTCAAAACATTTAAGTTTAATAAATAATTTGTTAATTAAATAAATTTTCTACAAACTGCTTATTGAAATAAAGTGGTATGTATTGGATGAACTCAGGGTTGAAAATGAATATGAAACCTGTGGTTGGCTGCAGAGCTAGTTGAAGAAAAATCTTACTGGCCCTTGTCAAGTTCAACTAACCCTTGAATTATCACATTGGAATTTAACACACAGCCAAAATAAAAACCTGTGTTTTTTGTTGAATAATAACCATGTGCTCATCCAATATATTCCCATTTGTGTTAACAAAAACCAACAAATTACAGTAATATTTAATTTCATAATGAATAAAGTTAAATTAATAGAAAAATATGTTATTAAGTTTTTAATCCATACCAATTCAAATAAAAACAAATTGAAAAAGAAATCCAGTATAAATAAACATGTTTCTTTACAAAGTACAATATACAATGGACTCTGCCAAAACCGGCATCGGTCGGGACTGATGAAATATGCCGGTTTAGACAGCTTGCCGGTTTAGACAAATTTCATTCAGAGTTACAGTTCTTGTCAACCTAAACGATCGTTGTTAATTACTATGCTATTATTAATTAACAGAATACTGCGAAATCAGTCATTTAAAAAACAAACAAAAATGTCGATCACTGAACATACCAGTCATTAATACAATAATAACCCAGCAGTTATTAACCAATCATGTTTGTCTAAAAACAAATTAAGTACGAGTCGATATATGACTGGACCACCAAAAAGGACCAGACTTGGAATTTGAAAGTGGGACAGTACTGATGGCTTTCATTACAAATGGATACTTTTTTAATCCACAAAGTACTCAACACACCTAAAAAACAACTTATGCCACTTACGTGTGTACGCACACTAACACTAATCTGATCGATCTAACGGTGTTAAGTAATTACTAGAGCAGTGACCATGTCGTTCAGAGGAGATCCGTTGCATGGCCGCTGATTAACAGTTTTGTTTGGGCAGTCACCAAACCGACACCGACTGCATGCCGGTGTCGACAGAGGTAATCACACCAAAACCGGCTTCTTTGTTCTTGATTTGGCATCCGATATCCGGAATAGACAGAAGTTAGGCAGAAATTAAGTCATAATAAATTAATGGTCGCTGGTCGGGACCGTGAAACTGTACCAGTTTACACAGAAATCCGGTTTTGACAAATGCCGGTTTTGGCAGAGTCCACTGTATATATATTAATTAGGGTAAAAGATAATACAGTACAAAGACACTAAAAGTAGAACTGCGTGTGTAAACTAGTCTAGAAGTGTCAGTCCTCTTTCTGGCGATGTAACAGGGATGGAATAAACTTTGTGGCAATGCAAGAGGGGTGAAATCCAACAAATTATTTCCTCCTGAATGGCTGTTCTCCTATAGATGAGACAATAGATAGGGATTCATGGAATCATCTACTATCGTGTAAAATGCCGATTCGACTGGTTTATGCAGACGTTGTTTTATGCCCTACCCTGATCATGTATTATGGTTTGTGTCATTCAAATTACCTTGGATGTTTCATCAGTTGCCTTGTATCAGGGGAAAAAAGAAGAAGTTGACCTATGCAGTTTGATGGTAATTTGTAAAGAATTAGGGAGGGATGTAACCCAGTGGTAAAGCATTCTGTTGATGCACGGTCAGTCTAGGATCGATCCTTGTCTGTGGACCCAATGGGCTATTTCTCATTCCAGCCAGTGCTCCACAACTGGTGTAACAAAGGTCATGGTATGTACTATCCTGTCTGTGGGATGGTGCATATGAAAAATCCCTTGCTGCTAATCGAAAAAATGAAGTGGTGACAGTGGGTTTCCTTACTCAATATCTGTGTGATCCTTAACATTGTCTGATGCCATATAACTGAAAATAAAATGTGTTGAGTACATCATTAAATAGAAATTAAAACATTAAAATTGTAAAGAATTATTTTGTTTTTAATTTATGCTGCACTGTTATCGCCAATAACGATGTTATTTGAGATGGTATGGGTTTAAAAGTTAATAAATTCATATGTTTTTATACGAATTTTATCTGTATTCATTATGTTTGCACTGTCAAAATGTAGAACATGTTCTGTCTACTGTTACCAGATCTGTAGAGTGTTTTGTCATATTTGACTCAGTATCAATGTGTTTCTTTTTTAACTAATACCATACTCGACAGCACTTAAATTATTGATCGCCCAACGGACTACCTTTGTCAAAGTCTTAGTAGCCCTTAGCCAAGAAGGTTGTAATGATGCTAAAATTATTTATATATTTTTTTATTTGTTTGTTAAACGACACACTCATCACATTATAAGTACGGTTATATCAGCATCGGACATATGGTTATGTCGAGAAAAACCCCAGTGGTTAGCTGACGGGGATCAATCCTAGACCGACCGCGCATCAGGCGGGCACTGTACCACTGGGCTATGCTGCCCGCCTGATGCTAAAAATAATCTTGATAAATATCTGAATAACAAAACAGCTAAACTATTTCAGGATGTACAATTTATAAATTTAGAATCATTTATGGATATTGTTGAAATGGCTCACTCAATTATTCAATCTGTTGTTTTGTTTGTTTAATTCAGTGGTGTTATTTAATGTTTAAAAAAATTCTTTAGTGTGTTACCAGTTCTTATTGTTCATCGTAACCATACTTTGGGCTCAAAAGATTTAATTTATTTTTAATTATTGTTTTTGATATTGCAGACCTTAATCTATGACCTTGACCGCAGCACTGGCAAGTACAGAGAGGAAGTTGGACTGAAGACGGCTGTCATGTCATTTATTAATGCAGCCCTCAAGTATGGGCCTGGGCAGGTGAGACAAACTTATTTAATGTTTCCATTGTTATTAATGTCCAATGTTTTGACAGTAACTAAGTGCCTTCCTCAAGAGATTATACTCTATCTTTGTAATCAAAAATAGACTTTTAAAACAAATACAGTGAAACTTCTCCAGTATCCTGTTTTC
Source organism: Dracogyra subfuscus (assembly GCA_016106625.1). Taxonomy (NCBI): domain Eukaryota; kingdom Metazoa; phylum Mollusca; class Gastropoda; order Neomphalida; family Peltospiridae; genus Dracogyra; species Dracogyra subfuscus. The sequence continues at coordinate 8,281 of JAECMU010243971.1, read as the reverse complement.
AGGGGTTTGCATTAATACAAAACCTTTTGTTACCTATTTATATTCAGCTTTATATATGTACTGAAGATGTATCCAACAGTTAATAATCCAATAAAGACTTTCAACATGAAATGTTTTAATAAAGTGTGCTTATATACTTTACAAACTTTTAATGATTTTAAGTTTTATCATCGAGTGATAGTTCAATATGGTAAAGTTTATCTGGACGTTCCAGATGCTACAGACATCTTTTCAACACCGGAAAGTCAACATTTCTTTTGCCCACTCTTGAGTTTGCTAAATACCGGTTTTAAAATAAAATCAAACAATAGGAAAATGGTGGATTAAATTCATTGTTGTTTTGTTGACCCGTGAAGCAGACTATAAATATGTTTGTTATGGATATCAAAGCCATCACTTGATCTTTTAATTCCTTACAGCGGCATTCTCTGGAATATTTTAATTATTTAAGCATGTAGAACCGAAAATCCCATTATGTTTGTTGCATATAAGACGCCGCAGTCTGAATTGGTTTCACTACACTGGCTTTTCCAAGTTAAAAATAAACTCGAATTTTGAAAGTGGGACACTTTTGGCGGGCATCCACTGGGCTAAAAATAGTATGGTTCGGCTATTGTTGCATTACATAAACCAAGCAGTCAATTCCTAGCAGACAATTACATTAGCAAACACTCATGTCGACGTTCTAAACATCGGATTCGTACGCCATTTGATTGCTGCCTGTATTTCACACTTCTAAACACACTGTTATGCTCATTTTTATTATTCACTACGACTTAAGAAATTTAGAGTTTTAAAGAGTATCTTTATATAAAAACAAAACAAAAACAAAATAAAAACCAAGACTCATTTTCACAGACTTATTGTTACTAATATCAGTATAAATACAACTTAACCGTTTTATTAAGCACTTTTATAATATCTGAAGTATCACTTTAAAAATCCGTCTGTACTATGGTAATATAGGATGTACAACTAGTTTTGTATAAATTACACCACAACACACATTATAAAAGGTGTATGAATCTGGGGTTTAGAATGTCGTCATGTGTGTCTGTTGCTAGCATAATTGGCTGCTTGGAAGTGACTGCTAGAATCCATACAGTATTACAAAATGGAGAACATTGTTCTAACTGGCTAGTATAGTAAGCATTTGATGATATGTGTTAATGAGGACAACTCGCGAGTGAATTAAAAGTGCAATTATGCTTGTATTTGAATTTAGGACTTGACTGTTAACGACTGAAACCAGATAATGCAGCTTTAATTGTTATTTGCCAATGTACCCAATCATATGTAACATTAATTACACATCTAATAGTCAACCTGAGCATGGTGCATATGGCACTAGCTATGTTCACAGTCAGATAATCCAGCCAAAGATGGTGAAGTGACAATAAATGAAACAATTAGTGGCTCCATGATGATTGACAATGGTCTGATCATCCAGTTTTTACAGGTACAAATTGCACTAAATAAAGAGTTTGGAACTTAATTATTCATCCAGTGTTCAATTTAGAGAGGTTTCTAGTTTAGAGAGGTAAACTTTAGTGTTAAAACATGCGTAAATCACGGGACTTTGGAAAACATCCAATGTAAACGGTAGAGTAAACTCCAACAAGAGCCTTATGTACTGGAAAGATACATACCCGGACCACCAACACATACTGACACTTTAACAAATGAAAAACGCGTAATTTTAAAATTAATTAAAAAAACATGATTATTCCTGCTAACTGTTTTGTTTTTATGATGTGCGGTGGGGTAAATTTGGGTGAATTGACGTCAGCTCCTTCGAACTTCTCTATTATACACAGTGTAAACAAACGCTCTTATTTACGACAAGGCACTTCGCTTTCATCAACCTGACTTGTAAAACAACATAAATGACTTGATAGTATAATAAACTATTTACTATTAACTAAATATATTTCAGTTTGCATCAATATTACGAAATGGAGTTATAGTATTTTTTTCTTTTAAAAAATCCAAATAAAAAATGCATATTATTAGGCCTATTGGTAGGATACGTTCGAGCAAAAACGACCACTCACGATACCCAAGTGATGAATTTTTTTTCTTTGGGACTACGTAATTGGTAATTGGGAAAGTCTACTTAATCAAAGGTTTTACAGAATTACTTACAATAATAAAGGGGGACGGCTGGTAAAGTCCATTATACTTTGAGGTTATCACACAATACCCTGTGATCTTAATAAAAGAGGCCCGTCTTTCTGGTTTGTCTAGACAGTATCTAGAGAGCATCTAAATATACACCCGCCAATCAAGAACCACAGGTACAGGCCACGAAAAGAAACAGTCAATTAACTAAGAAAACACTACAGATATTATTAAGTGGGTTAATTTAAACCATAATACACTTATTTCAACACTTTGACAGTGTTGGTTTATTTTGTATTAAATATAATATATACTAGTAATTGTTGCTAGCTTACTGGGATGACTATTATTTAAAAATATTGGGATGTTTTGTTTCTTCAGTTCAAGACAAATTCCTGATGTGACACATTAGGTATTACTAACCACCAGCTTGCCAGAGGGCGTATTCACTGGGATGGTACAAAATGGCTGCCCCCGTTATATATAATAGCCGTCACATTTAACCGTTTTATTAATTAACTATACACTTATACTTGTTGATATTAAGCAATAGTGTGCTATATATATCGTTGAATATGCATACCAGGCCAAATGCCTTGATTGTGTCCTCCTTTAAGAGAATTCCAGTTTAGAGAGGGTCAGGTTTCACTGTATATATATAAATATATTATGTATAAATAAAATTTGTTATATCCATCTTTGTAATAAAGAATAGCCTTTAAAATATATGTTTATAATAATTGTGTTAATGATAGAATCACATTCACCTTAACATTGAACACTTTGTTTTAATAGTTTTTATAAACTCTTGATTTTATTGACTTGATTTTGGGACATTTATTCATACAATGTTACTAGACTAGTGCAGTAGATATTTAATGGATGGTTTAGTAACTTGTTGTAACATTGCATATATTGCATTATAATTTATTTATTTAAAATTAATTATAAAAATGTTTTGCTGTCAGGATCATCTTGAGTTTCGTCTACATCTTCGATATGAGTTTTTAATGCTCGGAATCCAGCCAATTCTTGACAAGTTGAGAGATCATGGCAATTCAACTCTGGACAGGTATATGCTGTTAATATTCTAACTGATGAAATATATGAGTGTATATAATATTACAACATTAAAAATATATCTGTTTAAAGGTTAAAAAGTACTACTTTAATTTAGTTCCTTCATATTTTATGAAATACATACAGTATCAACAGTTACGTGAATGTTAATAATTAAGTATTCCAAGAACTTAATTATTTTGAATTATGCAGTTTTGACAGCAGATTTATTTTTGCTAATTTCATGTATTGTTAGACATATTGACTTCTTCGAGATGGTACGCACTGAGGATGAAAAAGAACTTGCCAAGAAGTTTGATGGGGTGAGTATTTTTATATACATGTATTTTACCAATTAGGTGTGTATTTTAAATTTGTTTTAATTTATATTCATTAATAATATTATTAATCTTTCATTTTTTAATAAAGATATTTTTATTTATTTACAAAGCATTAACTAAATAAATTTATATTGTTTAATAATTTATTTTGTTTTTCAGTTTTTCAGTTTGAAAATATTTCACTGCAGTAATATTATTCTTTTAATGTTAGTGGGTGTGTTTCTGCAAGTTGAAAACTAATATTTTAAATTTGTGCACAGGTTCAAGTTGACACTAAAAGTGCCTCACAGATGTTTGAGATCCTGCGTAAAAAGCTGGCGTTATCAGCCGCGTATCCTCATCTGCAGTCTGTTCTTCAGCATCTACTCTTACTGCCATGTGAGTAACACAATGAAAGATGCAATGGGCATAAAGTCATATTTGTCATCTGTCTGTCTATCTGACCATCCATCTGTCCATCCATCCATCCAAATTCTAGCTGTTCACAAGGATGTAGATCACAGACAGATTGTTTAATAGAAAAGTATTTTGTTCATCTCTACAAACTCTGAAGTCATATCAGTTTACCCTGATTCTGATTAAAAGTCATCTTTAAAAACACATAATAAATCATTATTTTATAAATTATCTTTAAAAACCACAGTCTCGGATGAAATATTTACTGTTACTAGCAAACTAAAATTCTATAAATAGGTACTTCAGGCATAAGACTTCCGCTAACTTTGCTTGAACATAACTTAATGAAAACAAACCAGGGGAATAATTGTTATATATGCATTTAAAGAGTGTTCCATGATGCATCGTTTGGTTCAAAAATGTTGATTTCTGCCTGTGGAATGTTGTCCCATTCCTGAATGAGCGCTTAATTGACGAAATTCGTTGATGTTAGCGGGTGGGTTGGGACGATGCCTCAATGCTGTGGAACAGAGGAATGACGCGGTAACGTTGAGCATTTAAATTGCCATCAATGACAACTAGTGGTGAACGATAACCATTGGCAATGGCTGCCTAGACCATGACAGAACCCCCACCCCTGAAACGATCTCGTTCAAGAACACAACAGTCAGCATAGCGTTCATTTCTCCTATGGTAGACGCGTACATCACCATGTTGTAAAGAAAATCCGGATTCATCCGAAAAAAGAACGTGCCCAATTAAGACGATTTAGACGATGACGTTGCGTTAAAATGCATCTGACATAAGAACGTTGTGCATGTAAATGGTTCTTCCGCAGACGATTACGAACAGTTTGTCCACTGATTCGGTTATTATGAAGCCCAGGTGTGTTAGCAGAAGTAACAGTGGCAGTTTCGAATTGATTGCGCAAATGTGTGTTCATGATATAGCAGTCTTGACCATGCGTTATAACACATGGATGTCCACGACGTGGCAAGTCGTTGGTGCTACCTGTCATTCAAAATCTTACGCGAAGCTTTCGTATTGCTCGACTAGAACTCCCATAGCTTCATAGATGGCTGTCAGTTTTGCTGTGTAAACTGATAGGTTATCTGGCAGCCTAGAGTATTTAGCTAGTTTAGCCTGTCTAGATATCTTTTCTTCTAATATTGTGAAGCCAACCGTACCATTCTCAGGTTTTTTTTAGCCATCTGTATAGATATGGACGTGCTCTGGATGATTTTCGTTAGCTGCGGCTTCGAACAGGATTTTTTCAAATGGTGAAAAGGAGTAGCATCGGTAGCTTTTTTTATAAGGTATGGCAATCTACTGGTTGACTAATGTGGTATGGTGCCACTGGTGTGTTATCTATTCCTACTTCTATTTCTATTTTGCTGGCCTTAATGGCGAATGAGTCATTTAGTTTTGTATTGGTTTTAGGTACTAGTCCTGGTTTGGCTACTATTGGAGTGAGTTCTTGAACTGGGTGATCTAATTTAAGTGAATGAATTTTTAAATGAACTAAACTGGATAGGTTTTTTTATATGGCAATACTGAATGTCAATACACAGCCTGTTGAATTAGCGGCAACACGCTTCGTAGCCATTTTGATGACAAAAAACATTATAATAACACATCATTTTATAAACTCCATGTGCTTTTTTAACAATATAAATAGGCTATCCCACAATTCTCACTTTGGCAAACATTTGGGATAATTCAGCCTGTTACATTCTCGGAAACCAAAAGTAGTCGACATTTTCCGAATGAGAAAAAAAGGCCAAGTTCCCTTATGTTATTTTGACAAAAGAGGTTGGATTTTTTTTATGCTTACAAAAATTTCATTTAACAGGAGAAATTGTCTCCTATGCAGGGGAAAAGAGATTTGATCAAATATTGGGAGACTCCCTTGGAATCCGGGATATATGAAAAACAATAAAGATGTTTGTAAAGTGACAAGAAAATTCTGTTCTTATTTCCATCTTCATCGAATTAATCTGTTGCTTTGATATTGTTGTGTTTTTGTAAAATCGGTGTATATACATATATACTGAACAAAAAAATAAACTTCTGATTTGTACATATAGTATTTGTTGTGTTAAAGAATTCATTGTGTAATGAAATTATATAGGTAGTATTAACCTTGAGCTGTATTATCAGGATTCATGAATTTTATCAATTATTTTTGCACTGTTAATCGTCGACAACGTGAAATTCAGTTTGCACGTGCATGCATGGTTTGACATGTCCCATGTATAGTCCAGTCAAATAGTGACTTGACCCACCACTAATTGCAAAAAAAAATTCTTTGTGAGAATCTCCTCTGATATACCCCAGGAATAACATATTAAAAATAGAGATGAATATAAGTGATGGAAGGGCCCTAAATATGCTAATTTATGTTAATTAGGTACGAACATCAAAGGAACTGGATAAACAACTGAAAATCTTGCATTTGTCATCAAAAGAAGCAATTAAATGCTATCCAAATTCATCAGTTGTTTTGTTAGAAATAATAGAAATTAAAATCAAGTGCCCATTTGGCTAATTATGTAATCATAATTATGCTAATTATGTGTCACCATACCACCTTTTTATCATAACTTTTAGAACTGTGAACCAAAATAAGAAAAATGTCAAGATCTAGATTTCAGGGTTCAATGCTAGTAATACATGAAAGAATCCCCAAAAAGTTGTCATTATAAGCCAGTTATGCAAATAAGGCAGGGTTAATCAAGTAACATAAAAAAGTGCTGTCCGCACCATATAGACAAATCCAGAAGAAAATAAAAGCCAAGTCTCAGGAACACGTTTTTGAAGCTCTGTGATTGTTCATTCATCAACTTCAGTATCAACAGCCTTTGTATTAGAGCAGTTAGTGCCTTTACAGTCACCACAGGCAAATGTACATTCAAGGCCATTCCTGCGACAGGTGCATTTTAGAGTACTTCAGCCGGTTTTACAGTTACAGTGAATAACTTCTAGTAGGTGGTCAGGAGCTGGAGACAGGTCTGTTCGCAGTGGAATGAACTTGCCATCCTTCTCCTTCCACCCATATTCAGTGGCATTCAGGCTTTCTCTTTTCCATTCGCTTATTTGATGGAAAACACATAGTGAGTGGTACTTGGCAGCACCTGACAATGGTAGCAAAACCTGTGCCTGAATCTTTTTGGAACACCTGACAACTTTTTCTTTAAATCGCTGGCATCTAAGTTTGTCCAGACTGTCATTTTTTCCTCCATTGTACAGGGACACAATTGCCTTCTACCCAGCTTCAGTAATTTGATCATGTTGGGTATATGGGCCAGAAAAAAGATTTCTGTATGTTTTCTGAATTTGGAATCACCAAGCAGCTTTTTGAACACGAAATGTTTCCCAACCCCATACAGTCTAGAGGTTGTGTCGCAACCGGAAATGGCATGGGCAAACAGAATGTATTCACATGTAGTCTTCTTTAGGATATCCCTCGTCTTTTGTACGTCACATACTCTGCATCGTTTTGAACATAACTTTGGTTCTGATCGAAAATAGATTGCCTTTGGCAGATTCTTTGCATGGTAGCAAAGCAGAACCAGCAAGTCTGTGTCCTCTCCGACTAGAACAGTGTCAGCAAACTCAGCAGATTTCACTGCAGTCATGACAATCAGTGTATCGGCATCTCCCTTTGCATGTTGGACAACACATCCTACTTTCTCAAGTTTATCACTTAAAATGTTTATGAAAATCTACAATGGTTGCTTTTAAGTACCTTCAAGTTACATAGTCCATGTATAATTGACTGATGTGATCAACCGACTCTTTTCTGGGCCAAGGAATTCCAATCAAGCATATAGTGAAGGTCAGTAGACGGCAGGGAATCTGGCTGTGAGTCTTTCACATATTCCCACATTGCATCAGCAAGGGCAGGTTTGTTGGCTTCTCTGAGGAGAACGGTTGACTCAAACAGGGCTGCTGACTGGGTAGCTGCATAGTTCATACTTCAAATCCGTTGAGGGATCTTCCTTTTTACTGGGTTTTTTCGCTAAAAAGAAAATTCATTGATGCTCATTCCAACCATGCTGTTAAGTATTGCCTGCTCTACATTTTTTGCACTGTCAACATTAACATACTTGTTCGCTGTGACACCACTGACTAGTAGGCTGTGCAATGACTTGTCACTACCAAAAGAATCCAACTGCTTCAGTGTCTTGAGCAAGTCAAAAGTATCATCAACATCTTCACTTTTTTTGTCGTGCCTTGGTTACATCCTTGTGCTGCTCACTTGTGACATATGTGACCCCTGACATCAACCACTGTGCTCGTTGGCTTTCAGAGAACCCCATCCATGAGTAAGACCACCACAACTGTTCACACTGCGCATAAGC
>JAECMU010243942.1:0-10338 GCA_016106625.1 Dracogyra subfuscus | reverse complement strand
CGGCCATACACCTACCCAATGAGTCCTTAAAAACTCGCTCTGGGTGGGAGCCGGTACCGGGCTGCGAACCCAGTACCTACCAGCCTGTTGTCCGGCGACTTAACCGCTAGGCCACCGAGGGCGGTCCCTCCCTCTCCAGCGGTTCTTGTTTTATAGTGTATTAACCAGATGACGACTCACACTTTTGTCGTATCATAGTGGTTAACTGTTTATAGGTTAATATATAAAATACACGAGTTTGTTAAACTTGTAGCTGTTTTAAGATCGGTTTCCGTAAAATATGACGGAAACTACCATGCTAGCCAAGATAAAATGCGATCTTACCGTTGGAACGAGTTTTACAAACACATTTTGTGCCTTGAATTGGAATTACCTTATGGATTCTATTAAGTGTACAGCCCTTTGACTAATCCCTCCCCTGGTCCAACAAGCCCGAGTGCTCAGACAGTAAGACGGACATCTGGACAGTAATAAGAGCGTCATAACTGTCCACCCCTGCGTGTGCTGTAACCTCACCGTGGTGCAGGGGTGTAACATTCTCTTTGAGAATGGCCAATACAGCACAAATTGAAATTTTTAATAAAATTCGGTGTCCGTAAAATGCTGTGATATTTATATTTGTATTTATTGCACAGTCCTTTACACTGTGTTTTGTATCAATCTTGATTTTTGGTTGTTGCATTTATCATAGTTTGGCACCCAATAGCCGATGTATTTTTCGTGCTGGGGTGTCGTTAAACATTCATTCATTCATTCATTCATAACTGTCCAAATGTCCGTCCGTCTTGCTCTGTTAACAGTCAGAGTACATGTGCTATGTGCCCACGTGATCCATTCTGAAACAGCGCTATATAAAGTTTGTTGTCTTGAACGACGTCACTAGAGTACACTGATTTGTTAATTATCAGCTATTGGATGTCAAACATTTGGTAATTTTAACATATAATCTTAGAGAGGAAACCCGCTACATTTTTTCATTAGTAGCAAGTAATTTTTTATATGCACCATCATATAGACAGGATAGCACATACCACGGTCTGTGATGTAACAGTCGTGGTGCACTGGCTGGAACGAGAAATAGCCCGACGGAGATCGATCGCAGACCGATCGCGCATCAAGCTATCGTTTTACCACTGGGCTACGTCCCGCCCCTATGTGCGGTATAGTATAGGCTAAGGCCTACACCCCTACTGTCACTGCTATGACTTATCAAAGGTCGTGGTAATTGCATAACTAGTACAATAAAACATATCAAGCTGTTAATGGAAAAATGTAGCGGGCTTCCTCAGTAGGCTCTATGTAAGAATTATTCATTCTTTATATTCAATAGCGAATGGCTAATCATTACCAAAACGCGCAATAATTGAGATGTTAAACAAAAGCAAACAATTACAAGTGCGTCATTCACATTGTTTGTAAGCCGACTGTGGGTTACGGAAGTACAGTAAACCCCGAGGGAGGGAGGAATACGTGCATATAAATACTTGCGTGGTTTGCGCTCATCAGAACTAACCAAAACGAACAGAGCGGCAACTATTGTGTAAAAAAAAAAAACTATTGTGTTCGATTCTGGTAGTCGCTGTACAAATAAAGCGAACTTTTATTTTTACTTTTTTGTTTAACGTGCACATTCAGAGCAATCTGTTATAGCACACGCCTGTCTTGGGCACACACCTCAGCTGTCTGAGCTGTCTGTCCAGGACAGAATAGAAATTAGTGGTTAGTTGTTATTGTTAGTGAAAGAGAAAAGAGGGTGTAGCGGCCATACACCTACCCAATGAGTCCTTAAAAACTCGCTCTGGGTGGGAGCCGGTACCGGGCTGCGAACCCAGTATCTACCAGCCTGTTGTCCGGCGACTAAACCGAGTCGGTGATTAATGTAGCTGGAGTCTTCCCGCCACATCGGGTTCAGCAGACGACCCATCATTTAGTCAAAAATAAAATATAACAAGAAATATTGAAAGTGAGCGAAGTTGGCAAACATTCATGCGGATATTAAAACCTAATAATTACATGGCATTTGTGTGGACACTAAACATTATTAGTGTAGTCAAGTTAGGGTATATTAGTGAAAAATGTGATACTAACATTCCACTTTGCATGCAGTTAGGCTATCACGTGTAGAGTAAAACTTGATATAGGACCAACCTGGCAGTGATACCTACTGGTCAGGTGACGTCACAAGTCAAACTAGCAGCAAACTAACTCTGTTTGTATCAATTTAAAAGTGTAAGTTATAAAATATTAGCTCCAATGACACATTTGAGACAATATTATTACAATATTTATATGATATGTGTTGCTGTTATATATTAATAATTATTTTCGAAAAAGAAAAAAAATGAATATCCTAAACAACAAAAGAAACGCGTCTAATTACAAATATCCTAAACACAATAGCATAAGTGCTAAAGCTTAATTAACAATGGAATTGTTCACTTTTTAGAAGCACACGAAACAGCACAAATCTTCTATTGCTATGTTGTGTCAGTTTAAAACGGCAAATAATAAAAAATATGTTATTTCATGACAAAATAACGGCGAAACGTTGAAATAAAATAATAAACAGTTGGAACATGAAATTTTTAATTCTTATAATTCCAAACACATAACCATGTCACTGATGTAAAGCTCTTTGAAATAAATAAAAAAACTCTTATTTTCCAACTATTTACTATTTTATTAACACGAAATTCATACACAACATTAGCGGAATTCCTATGGTGGTTCGGCTTTTTCCATCAGCAGCCGAATGAGACTGACAATGTTACAATCATTAATACAATTCATATTAATTTTTTGCATTAAATATCAATACCAACTTGAAACATTCTGAATTCACTATAAACATATTACGTAAGTAATTTCAGTAATTTTTAACCTGTAATAAAAATGTCTGAAGCGACCTACTTTGTATAGTATAATTTATATATGAAGCGGTTGGTGTATAAATAATTAACTACGAACTGTGAATGGGCACCATGTTTTTTTTTTTTTTATTACTGTCCAGATTTACCAATTACGACGTTGAAATTACAGTTATCACATTTTGAGTGAGTGAAAATTCAATGTGCTGATAGATTTGACGTGGGGAAAGTGTTTCAATGTTTCGGGAAATGGATGGAACAGGTATGTCGCGAATTTCTGTGATTACTGGCCTTGTAACTGTGTAAGTGGCGACAACACAGGGTGGTTTTGGCGTGTGTGTGACTGCAAGTGGTGCGGCACAAGTATTCGAAAGTGGAACATTCTCTGTTGTAGTTTCGAATTCAAGCTCGTTCATGTGACCCGACATGTACGTGATATGCCTAGTTTCAAAACCCGAGTCGTTTAAAGATTAGATCTACTATGTGCTGTGTACGTCATACTACAACGCGCCTTACTGCTAATGGTTGGCATGAACTGACTGAATTTAGTTTTTGAAATCGCTTTTGTAAAATACCAAATTCCATTGGAATTATACACTTTGTTTTGAAATCCGCAAAATAGATAACTGTAAATTGTTAACAGTGTCGTTGATTAAAGGTATGTCGTAACAAAGTGCGACACGCACTGTGCATGCTGCATACTACCGACGTTTTACAATGGCGGCTGCACTGATGGCATTATTGGATCGTAGGAGAATAAGGAGACGACAGGCTGTCCAAAGAGTAATCCGAGATCGACATAGTCCACTTGATTTCATGAACGATGTGGAGCTTCAAGACAAATACAGACTTGACAGGGATGGTATATTGTATCTGTGTAACAGACTACAACTGGATCTCGAAAGGTTTACACGTAAAAGTGGGTGGTTATTAGAAGATTCTGGATACCCACTAAGGCCATGGTTGATGACTCCAGTCTAAAATCCGACCACTAGGCAAGAGAGAGCCTACAACAGATCACACAAAACTACAAGATGCTCTTGTGAAAGAGCCTTTGGTGTGTGGAGGTCTCGCTGGCGGTGCCTCCATAAATCAGGTGGTTGTATGATGTTTGTTCCTGACAGATGTGTGTACGTCATTGTTGCTACCACTGTACTGGAGAACAAATGTAAAGAAAAACATATCCCCTGCCCTGATAATAGTGAGGATGAATGTGAAAGCAATGACGAAGAAAAAGAGGATGACGAACATGATCCACTTATCATCAGCATCTCAGGGATGGAGCTATTGCAAGACAGCAGCTGATACACACATATTTCAACAACTAAGGTAACTATTTTATCATTTATTGTCATGTAACAAGTGAAATGCAATTTAACGTCAGTTAAAACAGCACTTTATTCAGATTATAACTGATAAATCTATTGACATGGTTATTTTTTTTTTAAATGTCATTACTATTTTTTATTACAGATATTAACTCTATTTTCTTCTCTTCCACTTCCAGGCGACGTTTTTCTACGGATAATCTCTCCTGCGCCACTTGTAGCCTGCTCCTTTCGATTTCTACAAGAACGCGGGTAGGATCGCTGTCACCAGGCGATGTTTTTGTCGATACCATATCTCCGCTTGATCTCTTTGTAACTGTGGTTGAACTGTGACAGGCAATAACATTTATGGACGTTTTTTCCCATATGTATAATGAATATTTTCGAAACACATTGATGAATTGAAATTGATTAATGTATATGATAAATTATTTTTGTAATAAAACAAATATTATGTCTCAACCTACTTTATTTGACACATTTTAAAATGGTTAAGGCGTTAATTGTTTTTTATTTAACGACATACTCAACATATTTTATTTAAGGTTAACAACCATTGTTATAGTGAGAAAGGAAACCCGCTGCCGCCACATATGCTTCTCTTTTTGATTAGCAGCAAGGGATTTTATTTACACCATCCCACAGACAGGGTGGCACATACCACGGTCTTTGTTACACCAGTTGTGGATCACTGACTGAACGAAATATTAATAGTATACCTTCTGTAGGATGTCTTTGGACTACACGATCTGCTGCGAAACCTGCTTCTTTCAGTGGGTTCGAGGTTCCGCTGTCATTAGAACACATGTCAATAATGAGAGAGGATTCTTCTGGTGTACATTCTGTAGGCATTTTGTCTGCACACGTGCTCTTGCTGCCACATGTCGCTGGTGTAGATGTGGACATACCTTCTGTTTTAGATGTTTTCGCAGCGGAACTGTCGATTCCAGTGTTAATTCCCTCTATGGCGCACTCTCCGATGATGGCTACAACTTTCTCCTCCACTTTTGTCATGGTGATTATATGGCCGCCTCCCCCAGGTCGCCGTTGTTCTTTGTTTTTTAGAACACGACCAATCACGTCATTTACGTGGAATTTCATCAACGCTGCGCCTTACTGTTAATACGGCATTCACACTGGCGGTCACTGAAATCCACGCAGCTGTTTTCTTATTGTTTCTTACACAGTCACTGAACTTGGCATAAATGATGTGCTGATGATGACTAACACCATCCACTAATGCTTCCGTACCTCGTTAATAAATTTCGGTCACCTTTTGGGACCAATTTCGTTTGGTTGATCACCCATGCTTACTTGCTAAATGATTATAGCTAACTCGTTCGAATTAAGCACGTGCGTATGCACTGCATGAAACATACATTGCATGTTACGTCTAAACAGAATAACGACACGGTGATTTCCTTTATTACAACAGATATCAAACGACGTCGTAACGACAAGGAAACGACACTTTTGGCTAACAATCGGTCACTCCGTCGGTATGTTGTCGTTCGAGCCATTTTACGATATCGTTATGGTCTAACAACCGACATCTTCAGGAGCATGGCCCCATATCAGGTTTGCTATATAAACTTTTATCATTTGGACCATCGTGATCATGGATGCCAGCCTATTTGTTTTTCTGTTTTATTTCGTGATTTAAAGTAATGTACTCTAGGCCCTCGTCATCTTTTAAAAACAACATAAATTCTTTAGACAGCTGGGTGTGGGATTCCAAGCCGTATGTGACGAAATAAATTGATATCAAGTACCATACGCGGAATTGCAATATTACGGGTGTTTCGTCGCTCCAAAGGTAATTGTTGATTTTATTTAAGTCGGAACTACCAGTTATTCAATTTATTGGTTTATGTTTCGTTGCACGCGATGTTCCGGATTCCATCATGACTTTTAATTTACCGTTCAGTAAATCATTTGCTGTTTTTTTTAACTCTTTATTTTTCACAATATCTATATTCCTATAAATGTCATGCAAATGCCTGTTCAGAGCCCCTCTGATGTTTATTAAAGTGTTTTTATGGTATTCCCCGACTTGTTTCTCGGGCAGCTTCTCTTTTCTCCCTTCGGTCACCAGTGGTGCTGGATGCGTAAAACGACCTCAGTAACAATGCCAATGTTGTCGCCTCTACCGTTGTGATATCTGGACAGGGGATGCCACTCTCGACACACCATGCTGAAAAACAAGTACGGATGTATATAGAAAAATCTTCAATTTAGCAGTATATTAATACAAAGCTTACGGATCAATATTTACAATCATGGTATACTTATATGTATACTTATATTGATAACTCATCCAAAATTTCAAATTATAAATTAGTTTAAAATACTGTTGAATTTGAGACATACATCACAATTATAGAGAGAAAACATTGGTGTCCATTATTACGCTTCAGATTATCAAGTAATAATCTTCGAATTGAAAACATCAGATGGAAACATGTACCACTACAAATAGAATATGTCCATTGTGTAATATCTACGATATCGGAGATTTAGTTTCATTATATATTTGCATGTTTGTTTTTCAAGAATGAAAAAAAAGCGTTACTTACCATTTTTATGTCAGTCTATACCAAATATATATAAATTTTATAAATTATTCAACTCTACAAAAGCGGTGTCCTTAGAAAACTTTATATTTTGTAATCTAATTATGAATACTTTCAAATCCTCTGGCTGATATTCTTTGTATTTTTTGTATTTATTAATATTTATTTATTGTATTTATGTACATTTATGTACACCCACCTTATTGTTACAGTTATATGTATGTATATATAACCTCATATGCCGTAGACTACGGCTTGAGTGTAAATAAAGTTCAGTTCAGTCGCTAAGGACGGTCAAGCGTTCTCGTTACACGAGCTTTGTAAATCGTTTTGAGACTGCTGTTATTCGCGCTCTGCTCTCCAAATAGCCGTTATTTTTCTCTGAATTATGGACCGTCGACATAATTCAATTATGTTTTCTTATAAAATATTAATAATAAGTGAGATATGGTAGTTATGTAGATGGTTCAATAAAGGTACACATCGAATGCATATATTTTCACATAATACTTTTTATAGTCTTTAATTAAGTCAACCATCCGTAACTGAGTGCCTTTAATATATACACAGGGCATTTGTAATTAAACTCGTTTCTTTTGTTGTTCACTATATCCATATTTTTGTCGAAAATCGTAAACATATATATTATCTTTTTTTATGTGCACCATTGGATTCATAGTTCCTTGAAACATGAGTATAGGATTTGACATAATGGTTTTATGTGTCGGCGAATAAGTTTGTATACAAATTTTCAAATTCAAAATAGCAGCCACCAGGGTGATAGAGCTGTTTTACATCCTGCTTTTAAATTGACCCCATTAAGATACAGAACATCTGTGCCAAGTTTCACTGATATTTTTGCTTTGGCCACTGAGCTAAGGCAGGGTATTTGTGATTAGACGCATTTTTTGTCCTCTTTTTTTTCTTCAGTATATTCGTATTTTTAAAAAATAATGTTTAATGTATTTTTTATTTTTTTTACATGGATTACAACTAATTTGGAGGGTAGAATGATGGAAATACATGGTAAAAAGGTCTCAGGTTAGCACATTTTGCCCAAATATGTATATAATTTTTGCCCGAATATCATGTTTTTCTCCAGCACTAGAGGGTCATTTGCCCGATCCCCAGCCCCCCTCCCCGTTATGCTTATGATAACACACCCAGCTCGCTTTCGCTCGTCAGATAATATGCTAGCCAACTTCTGGTTGTAACATTTCGTGGATCTCAAGTAGCGTCTACGTAGATCTGAAATAATGCTTACGTAGATCCGAAATGGAGCTGACGGGAGTGTAAAATAGTGATGACGTAGATCTGAAATAGTGCTGACGTAGATGTGAAATAGTGCTACGTTAATATGAAATAGTGTTGACGTGGATGTGAAATAGTGCTGACGTAGATGTGAAATAGTGTTGACGTAGATCTGCAATGGTGCTGGCGTGAGTGTGAAATAGTGCAGTGGTAGATCTCAAATGGTGCTGACGTGAGTGTGAAACAGTGCTGACGTAGATCTGAAATAGTGCTGATGTGAACGAGAATATTGCTGACGTAGATCTGAAATAGAGCTGACGAGGATGTAAAACAGTGCTGACGTAAATATGAAATAGTGCTGACATGAATGTGAAATAGTGCTGACGTAGATCTGAAATAGTGTTGACGTGGATGTGAAATAGTGCTGACGTAAATATGAAATAGTGCTGATATGAATGTGAAATAGTGCTGACGTAGATCTGAAATAGTGTTGACGTGGATGTGAAATAGTGTTGATGTAGATATGAAATAATGTTGACGTGAATGTGAAATAGTACTAACGTGGATGTGAAATATTGCTGACGTAAATCTGAAATAATGCTTATGTGGATCTGAAATAATGCTGACGTAGATCTGAAATAGCGCTGATGTGGTTGTGAAATAATGCTGACGTAGATCTTAAATAATGCTTACGTGGATCTGAAATAATGCTGACGTAGATCTGAAATAGTGTTGACGTGGATGTGAAATAGTGTTGATGTAGATATGAAATAATCTTGACGTGAATGTGAAATAGTACTAACGTGGATGTGAAATATTGCTGACGTAAATCTGAAATAATGCTTATGTGGATCAGAAATAATGCTGACGTAGATCTGAAATAGCGCTGATGTGGTTGTGAAATAATGCTGACGTAGATCTTAAATAATGCTTACGTGGATCTGAAATAATGCTGACGTAGATCTGAAATAGTGCTGACGTGGATGTGAAATAGTGCTGACGTAAATATGAAATAGTGCTGACATGAATGTGAAATAGTGCTGACGTAGATCTGAAATAGTGTTGACGTGGATGTGAAATAGTGCTGACGTAAAAAAGAAATAGTGTTGACAGGAATGTGAAATAGTGCTGACGTAGATCTGAAATTGTGTTGACATGAATGTGAAATAGTGTTGATGTAGATATGAAATAATGTTGACGTGGATGTGAAATAGTACTAACGTGGATGTGAAATATTGCTGACGTAAATCTGAAATAATGCTTATGTGGATCTGAAATAATGCTGACGTAGATATGAATAGTGCTGACGGGGGACTAAACAACGATAGTCGTTACGGCACGACTACGTCAGGAGAACGCTGTCACGAGTTTCTCGTCTACTTAAACGGCATTTTCAATTTGGTCACATTGACGAGTCGCCACATGTTTTTGTCAGTTTATTGAAAGAATCGTGCGACGTGACTTTTCTTCCACGATGTCAGTGACCCCAGAATGACATTTGAAACTCGTTAACATGCAAATGTGTGTGGAGTGATACTTTACTGGGGGCGATGTGTGTGGGCAAATAGTGATCTCTGATTTCCGTGTAAACATTTCATAATGAATGAATGAATGAATGTTTAACGACACCCCAGCACGAAAAATACATCGGCTATTGGCTGTCAAACTATGGTAATTGAAAAACAATGTGATGATCAACATCAATATAAACATTCAAGATATAAATAAAAACAGTATAAAGAACTGTGCAAAAAATACAAATACAAATATGACAGATACTGACTTTTATTCTAAACTTTAATGTGTGCTGTATTGGCCATTCTCTAAGAGAATGTTACACCCCTGCACCACGATGAGTTTACAGCACGTGCAGGGGAAACATTTCATACTACAGCCACGTAGACTTATATAGTAGTAAAAACGCAATCCGCCCTTAACATTCAAAACACTGAACAATATTTCAGTAATGATGTAAAACACGCAAGCCATATATTAGATACTGTATACGATTACTATGTTTTATTTATTTATTATTCATTCATTCATTCATTCATTCATTCATTCATTCATTCATTCATTCATTCATTAATTTATTTATTTATTCATTCATTCATTCATTCATTTATTTATTCATGTATTTATTCATTTATATATTCATTTGTTATCCAAAACATAAGCATTTTGTTATTTAGATGTTAGCAAATTACGTCTGGAGCCATCCAGACATAACAATTTAGCTGTGGAACCATGTATTCCAAATCGAATCAATCTTTAATTCGTTATATATGAATGATATAAAGAACATGGTACACATCTGTG
>JAECMU010243920.1:1018-12815 GCA_016106625.1 Dracogyra subfuscus | reverse complement strand
ATAAAATATGAGTGGCTGTATATTAAACGTGTTTCTCATTGTTCTAATATTTGTACGAGGTTACATTTCATTTTATTTCTTAAAATCTATTTTCTCATAGATACGAAATTATTTGAAGTCAAACTCCAATTTGAGCTTCGTACAAATATTATGATGACTAGAAACACATTGAATATACAGACAGTTATATTCTAAACAAGAAAATATATTTAATATGCAAGTTTAATCGTAGAAATATTTTTGTTTTTCAGAAACATCTTACAATGCAACAAACTCAGGAATGTCCCTTTAATTTCACTGTGTTTTCCAACAATAAACTACAAACAATAAGATTGAGCACGTAATGTATATTTGTAAAACTGACACATTACACAATATGACATTTGGTGAAGGTTCAAGGTAGATCACAAAAGCATATACACATCACAAGATGGACATCTCGCACAAAAAAAACAACAACAAAAAAAACCCATCAGGTGTAAATTCATTTACAAAATCTACAACTATAGTAAAGCTATTTCAAAATTTGTTTCACCTTTTGTAATACATTATGAGTTACAAAATAAAATGTACATATAAATCTAAAATTTTATGAACAAAGGTACGTTCTTCCTAGGTATACACTTCAAAACAGTATATATTATTATATATTTTTAACAAACATGCATAAATATAAATTAACACTAAATATTTTTTATTTGTCTTTGATTTAATTGTGGTTTTCTTCAAGACTATTCTCAAATTTCATAATAGTACATTGTACAGTAAAACAAAAAAGTTAAAAAAATAATAATTTAGAAGCAGACGATATATATCTGCTACAATGCTCCCAGTACTACAACAAAACAACTTGCTGTTAAGTCCATTTTTCAATTTAATTTAAGTTAAAGTTTGTTTTGTTCAACAACACCACTAAAGCACATTGATAAATTAATCATCGGCAATTGATTGTAAAACATTTAGTAATTCCGATATACGTGTCGTCTTAGAGAGGAAACACACTAAATTTGTTTTCGTTAGTAGCAAGGCATATTTTAAATGCACTACCCCACAGACAGGATAACACATACCACAGAATTCAATATACGAGTTATGGTGCACTGGTTGGAATGAGAAATAGCCCAATCGCCCCTCAAATGGCAATAAGAGCCATTGGTCATGTGCCAGTAAGTTGATTTTGATCATATCTTTAATGAATCGTGCTATATAATGTGTGAAGAGAACTGTCATTTAATTTACTCAAATGACTTAAACTATAATGCAAATAAAAACACAGAGTTATAATTTGATGAGTTTTCTTTTTCTTACCACTTTATTTGATTATTATTATATAAATATTTTTAATACAGTATTTCATCTGAAATGATCAGTCATTCTCAGATAGTCAGTTTTTCTGAAAAGCAAAATAATGAGGTGCTCAAAACAACTATTCCAAAAGGACGAACAATATCATGGAACAAAGAAGAAAGAGAGGCGGTGCAAAGGCAGCTGCGTCGCTACTTCGCAATGGAGAGTCTTCCTGGGAAGAAGCAAATATATCAGTGTATTGCTACAGAACCTTGTCTACAAACGCGACACTGGACAAACATAAAAGATTTCATCCGTAATAAAATTACAGCACAAAAATCGAAATTAGTATAACTAAAATACAATGAGGCAAAACAAAAGAATATTATCTGACCATCCTTGAAAAAAATACCACTAATGTTTTTTTAATAAAAAGCACACACAAATAATAAATAGAAATTGCTGAACTATCAAGAACAACTTTACTCAATGTTTTACTGAAATATTGATCAATCACCTAGGTGTTTGGCAGAAATCTATTATACTGAAGGATTGTCTGGATTCTGCACAAGCGTGTTCACTATATATAATATATACAGCCTATATGCATTCTTTGATTATGCATTTTGTAAATATCCGTAAATTATGTTTCGCCTTTGTTGATTTTTCAAACGATTTTCATTATGTAGTGTGATAATTTATGGTATAAACTTAAAAAATGAAATTAAAGGACGAATGTTAAATAATATATGTAGAATGTATAATTGTACAAAATCGTTTGTTAAAATGCATGGCACATCATCTGAACATTGTGTGTATGTGTACAGATGTAGTAAGATAAAGAGGACATATTTCCCCTTTTTTGTCTACAGTGTATATTAACAATGTATAGGTTAAAGGTTTTAAGGGGATCGATATTGAATGATCCAATTAAATTTACTATTCAATATTATTGTATGGAGATAAGGCATAGACTTACTGGCAGATAATAAGGATGACTTACAATTATGTTTAGATACTATTCGTGATTATAGTATACGTTGTAAATTATATGTGAATACTGAAAAGAGAAAGATCATGATATTCGAAAGGGATACAGTTGTCAAACAATACGGAGTTTCAGTATGGCGATAGCAATGTAGAAACTGTAAGTAGATGTTCATGTTTAGGTAAAATCTTTACATCAAATGGTTCGTATATGGAAATGCAAAACACACACATAATTTAAATCTGAATTGTTTGACTATCTTCATATGACATAACATAGGTTATTGGTCGAAACAGGGCAATAGACCATTCTTAAACCTATTTTATTAGATGTTAGAATGTTATATATATATGCAAAGACGTAGACGATGATAACCATTTTTAACTTATCTGCCAAGTGTGTGATAACATACGAAAAAAACATATTCTACCATCCATTGTTTTATGATAATAATACTCGGATATTACAAAATTTAACCTTATACTGTTTCAAAACATTTCAACTACAGCATATTACAGCATTTTTTAACCATGTATCCTTGAGTCACGTGTTTTCGATCGTTTAAGCGAAATATATGAATAAAATATAAATAAAAAATTGTAAGTATTTAATAATTTATCACGCAGCATTTTTCTCTCGGAACAAAAGCAGTGACTTTCGTGTTCGTTTTCGTTCTTGTGGTGACGTCAGTGCTCGCACATTCTCGCACTATTGCAAATGAGCGATCAGAAACGCGTGTCGATCAAAAACGTGTGACGGTACGATAAGTATAAACATTGCGGATGTTACTGAATTACAATAATTTTTTTCATTTCAATATTGTTTAACGTGCACATTCAGAGCAAGCTGTTATAGCACACGCCTGTCTTGGGCACACATCTCAGCTATCTGAGCTGTCTGTCCAGGACAGAATAGAAATTAGTGGGTTAGTTGTTATTGTTAGTGAAAGAGAAAAGAGGGTGTAGTGGCCATATACCTACCCAATGAGTCCTTAAAAACTCGCTCTGGGTGGGAGCCGGTACCGGGCTGCGAACCCAGTACCTACCAGCCTGTTTACCGGCGACTTAACCGCTAGGCCAGCGAGGCCGGTTGAATTACAAAGTCCAAGTCCAAGTCCAAAGGGTTTTACGTACACGTTCAGAACAAGCTGTTGTAGCGTACGCCTGTCACAGTCGCGGGGACCGGCCTTGGCCGGTTCCCCTCGTCTGTGACAGGAAAAGGTGTGGGGGTGGGTTAAGGAGGGACCGCCTGCGCTATCAGGTTCAAGAGAGAACCAGTAGCCCAATCAACTTGGGGGCAGGCGGGGGGAATTACACATTTTTTTTAAAAAAAATTTTCAATATTGTTTAACGTGCACATTCAGAGCAAGCTGTTATAGCGCACGCCTGTCTTGGGCACACACCTCAGCTATCTGAGCTGTCTGTCCAGGACAGAATAGAAATTAGTTGGTTAGTTGTTATTGTTAGTGAAAGAGAAAAGAGGGTGTAGCGGCCATACACCTACCCAATGAGTCCTTAAAAACTCGCTCTGGGTGGGAGCCGGTACCGGGCTGCGAACCCAGTACCTACCAGCCTTTTTTCCGTGAATTACAAAGATTAACACCGCTTTATATACAAGCGGCCATGTACCCAATCTCAGTGAGATCCTTTACCTGTTATAACACTCATCATTTGATCTGGTAGAATGCCGACACGATCAAGTGGTCGTCTTTATTTGTAGGCCAAGTCTTAATTGATAAAACTATTCAGGACTAATTAAGCCCATGTCAAGGTGCCGACATGATTGATTGTAAAAACAGGATTTATTGATAAATAATAGTGGTGTTAAAAAAAAGAAGAAGAAGAACAAAAAAAAAGTTTAATTAAGGATGCGCGAAATATTAATTCCGCGAACATGGTGATTTTTCTTTCGCGCGAAAATTACACCCCTCGAAAATATAGTATTTTACAGTATACATCTAAAGATTGTCCGTAAAACGACACATATTTACCCAAGTGTTTAATTAATTACTTGACAAAGATCGTTTTGGTGCTTATATCTAGCACCAAAGTATATATTTTATGATTGTCATTTTTGTATGGCTGTATGTTCATATACCCCTATAGTTTATTTTACTTTAATGTTTTTGTCAATGGTCGGAGGTACATAAACATCGACTAATTAAACCTTAATGGTTTTGATATGTTACATGCACATTGGAGACTTTCATATTGCTTTGATAGGGTCTATATAAATCAGTGGTACAGTGCCCGCCTGATGCGCGGTCGGTCTAGGATCGATCCCCGTCAGCTGACCACTGGGTTTTTTTTTTCTCGACATAACCATATGTCCGACGCCGATATAACCGTAATATAATGTGTTGAGTGCGTCGTTAAATAAACCAAAAAAAAAAAATATATATATATATAAATCAGGGACTTACATATATTGTATGTACCCATAAACCCACCCCACCTGCTACAGGTCCCGGCCGGACTGCTGGTGATCCCTTGCACCTTCTAGTGCAGACGGTCCTTCCTTCCATCACCCCTACCTTTCCTGTCCTAGACGGAGGAGTTTGTTTTGTTTAACGACACCACTAGAGCACATCGATTTATTAATTATCGGCTATTGGATGTTAAACATATGGTGATTTTGATACAGTCATAGAGAGGAAACCCGCTACATTGTTTTTCTATCAGTAGCAAGGGATCTATTATATGCACCATCCCATAGACAGGATACCACATGCCACGACCTTTGATATACCAATCGTGGTGCGCTGGCTGGAACGAGAAATAGCCCAATGGGCTCACTGACAGGGATTGATCCCAAACCGACCGCGCATCAAGCGAGCGCTTTACCACTGGTCTACGCCCCGTCCCTTTCCGGTGTTTTATACGTGCATGTATATGCATTGCTATTGTGTATATACATATGAAAACTCACGTATATATTGTTTTAACATGGTGCATAAAATCTGGGAATTACAACATACGTATTACTTAGATATAGTGTATACGAATCGAGGACTTTTACATTATGTTGATAAGGTGCATACAAATCAGGGACTATAATGCTTTGATCTGGTGCATAAAATCAAAGTTATACACATACATTTGTTTATTGTTTTGATATTGATCGAGTCTTCAACGTGATGACCACAGGTAAAATGTGGATTTTCTCCAACCAAGCGTGTTCATATTTGGCCGTTTAAGTCACATATTCCTAATCGAAGTCTGCAGTGCAATATTTGTAGCTTTCTTTCGACCTCATAAGTATGTGCAGGGACTGCCAGATCTTTTGCTCTCTTTTTTTTTTCTCTTTTTTTCCCCCCTTTTTCTTTTTCTTTTTTCAAAGATCTGATTGTTGTGGAATTTTTAATATTCATTGATAAATTGTTTCATAAATTAGTTCTAGATGCTCAGAAAGATTAGGAATATAATTTTGAACGGCATCGATATGATTGAAAGTGTTAGATATTCCACAGGGGATATATATTTATTAGACCGACAGTTCGAGGTAGCTGGATGGACAAATATCTAGGAGGTGTGTAGTGCTTAGACATCTGGAATGTGGTAAATTGTGTGTATTGTTAGCTACTTGCTGAATAAATACCGGTTATGTGAATAGTTGAATCAGAAGTGGTTGCAGAGTTCATTTAGTTCTACAGAAGAAACACGCAGCTGAGAAAATATTAACTGAACAGAGACAGAGAAACTAATTAAACAGAAAAGTTGTTTTCCCTTATTTAGTCTGAATAATTACTATGTGCATTAGTGAAAAAAATAAATATAATTAAATTAATTTGCCGGGGGCAGGATGTAGCCCAGTAGTAAACTACTGGCCTGATGTACGGTAAGTCTAGGATCGATCCCTGTTAGTGGAATCATTGGACTATTTCTCGTTCCAGCGAGTGCTTCATAACTGATGTTACAGACCATGCTATGTACTATCCTGTCTGTGGGATGATGCATATATTAAAGATTCCTTGGTGCTAATAAAAAAATAGTTAACCATAGTTTCCTCTCTAAAATATATCTGTGCTCATTAACCTGATGTCTGACACCACATACCTGTACTTGTGTTGAGTGTGTCATTAAATATAAAATTCCTTCTTTTGTTTGTTTCTTTTTTTTTTTTTTTTTTAAACATGACTCGCATATGCAACAACCTTACTTAAAAATGATGGTCTAGTTATGTCTGTATTTTGTAGACAATTTGAATATTATATATATAAAAACATAAGTTGCAATTTAAAATGAAAATGCCTGGTAATTGTTTATTGTAAAAAGGATGCCAGCCCAAAGAAGATAAATGTTTTATGACCATACGCAATAAAATATTTTAATTTACTTAGCATAGAGGGAAATTAGTTTATATTATTTTAAAGGCATCATCACAGGATTGTAACTTTTCTAGTCATTATATATTTTATAGTCATTATATAATATTTGACATATAGTTGAACATGAATTAGTAGATAAAGGTCAAGTATTTTTCTTTAAATCGGAGTCCGTTCATGGTAGTTCATATTATAACTAATTGGTTAGAAGAAGCGACCCCTTTATATAAATGACATAAAATAAATATGCATACTAATAACAAATATTGTTCATTGTAGTAGTTGAAATGTATGCACATTCATATTTTCTGGGATAAAATATTTAGATATTACTACACTAACTGGAACAATTGTAACATTTCAGATGGTGCAATGATGAGGGATCTCAGGTCATTATAATAAATGGTTACTGCTATAGTGTGTTTAAATAACAATTCATGTGTTTGTACAAGTATATCATTCTACGAACGCATTAGAAAAACAGTATACTTAATCACGCACCAGATCAATGCTAATAAATGCATGCATTAAACTGCATTTAGATAGTTTTACACCTGGTCTTATTGTACTTAGGTCTGACTACACAGATCACTTCCGGATGAGAGTTCATTCATCACGGTCCACTATAGTTCCTAATTGTGACACATGTTATGGTTCACATGTTCACTGCTAGGAAATAGTGAAGAATTAAAACAATATGTATGTTTAATGGTAAGCCTTCTGGCTGTATTTTTCCCATGTTATTTTGTAATATTGTACATCGACCATTAGGGACATGGGTATATAGTCCAAGTGACAGCCGGGGTGAATTGGTTAATGAATCACCTGTTCGGACCTGTAGTACAGCCAGATGCGGGACATACAGCAAAATATTGAGACGGAAATGTTCCCAAGTGTGGAGTGAAAATAAATGTTTATATAATGTATGTTCACAATAGTGTATGTTGTTAGTGCCAATGAGGACCCGTTCTATTTGCAATCTTCGTTTGAAGTTGGGCAATTTAACATGGGTTTCAATGGCAGATGACATCTGTGTAGTGAGACCATAATGTAAAACATGAAATTACTGTTTTTCCCCAAGTTTAGCAAGTCAAAAATTAAAATATACTAGTGTAGCATCCTTATAAAAGGTAGTTATATCAATGTGGATTTGATCCAAGCGTATGGGGGCCCTATTTGGGTAAATATTGCAAACCTGTCAATTTTATTTATTTTTATTATTTTTATTTTTATTTTTAGGGGTGTGTGTGTCAAAATATATATTATTGTTTTCTTACATGTAATATATACATTGATCTGAGTCTCTAACACTGAGTTTCTGATTGTAAAAGGTCAAAATTCAAGGTCACAAGGTCAATAACCAAATGCACCATAATTTCTGTGATTTTGTGCATAATGATTTTTTTACAAATGTACAGCCATAGTGACAAACAGTTTTGATGGCATTGTGAATATATAACATCGTATTCTACTATAAATGTAGAATTTGTATCTGTTATTAATAATGTATGGATCTTCATGCTGAAATATATAGAGAAAAAAAAAAAAACAGGATTTCAACACTTCATTATGAAACAATTGTTGCCCATAGCAACAATTGATAAAAACTAATATTTTTAATTAACTAACTTGATAATTAGCTTCTTTGTATGTTCCTATGTTAGAACTACCAACAAAGTCATACATTACTATTTAGTGGCTGCTTGTATGATGGCCATCTTTTGTGTGGATGACCTAGGAGTATGATATGAAGGTTTATTGGATGGTATAGTGCATCTATCTTTTGGCGTATTGTTTAGACTTTATAAGTTACACATGTCTAGTATAGCTTTTCATGGTGTAAATGACCCAAATTATCAAATTGACTTCAAACCAAGTTTGATAAAATCTGTCACTAGACTTTAAGGTCTCACTACATAGATCACTTCCAGTTGAGAGTTCATTCACCACGGTCCACTATAGTTCCTAATTGTGACACATGTTATGGTTCACATGTTCACTGCTAGGAAATAGTGAAGAATTAAAACAATATGTATGTTTAATGGTAAGCCTTCTGGCTGTATTTTGCCCATGTTATTTTGTAATATTGTACATCGACTATTAGGGACATGGGTATATAGTTCAAATGACAGCTGGGGTGAATGAATCACCTGTTCGGACCGGATGTACAGCCAGATGCGGATATATAGCAAAACAACTGAGACGGAAATGTTATCAATTGTGGAGTGAAAATAAATGCTTATATAATGTATGTTCACAATGGTGTATGTTGTTAGTGCCAACGAGAACCCGTTCTATTAGCAATCTTCGTTTGAAGATGGGCAATTTAACATGGGTTTCAATGGCAGATGACATCTGTGTAGTGAGACCTTATCGGCATTCACTGTTATCATTATTATAACATCAGTTTATTACATATTTTAATCAACAATCTTTATTCAATTAACAAATTAAAATGTTTTCAAAAAATTGACAATCAAACATGAAACTATTCTGAAAATGTCTGATTTTTAATCTATAAATACAGCAATGTATTTGCAATTTATATATGATAAGACTAGTAGAGTAGTTCATTCCTGTACACGCATGCAGTATATCACCCATGTCAACATAGTTCAGTGGTACAAGTTGATGCGATGGGATATATGATTGATTGCCCTTAGTGGACACATCACCTTTTATCTTACTTCAACCAGTGTATTAAAGATTGTGGTATGTACTTTCCTGTCAATGGGGAAGTGCATATAAATGATACCTTGTCGCTGGGTTTTTGGAGCAGCAACTATGCTGGTAACAATTTTCCTTTTGCAATTTACAGACCAAGTGTCTAAATACCTCACATAGAGGGAGAGACTAAATCGTAGACACTGGGAGTCGTCAGTCAGTGAACGTCTACTGAATATTCATGAGCAAACGGTTGATCGACATCGAGATTTTACGACATCGAGTTATGTAATTGAATGTCACGTAGCGTATATCAATGTTGTTGTTTGTTGTTTTCTTACTCTCTTCTTCCGTGGGATAATCCCGCCGATATTTTGATGAATTTTACGCCAGTGGTTACGGTTTTCTAAATGTCAAAATTGTAATGCACGTCTGTACAACATAATTTCGTAAACAAATAAACAAACAACAACAACAAAAATCATACAACTACAAAATATATAATTTAGAATAATTACTGTATAAATGAGTAACGGCCAAACCGATTAGAAAAATGTTGTCCACTACTTTTAATTATAATTATTTGTTATAACAATTTAAAAGTTCAGTAGGTTGGATTATAAATACATTATCTCACTACCAAGTACACATGAAATCATCCACTGGTGTAGATGATAATAAATTACACACTTCTTGGCTATTGTCCATTTCCTCAAAGTAAAAATCTACTTTTATAGACAAAAAATTAATCAATTAGCTAAGTGATCAGAGTAGATTCTATTTCTTTATTTTTAAAAGTATGATTTTTACTAAATAAATTTGAATAAAGTACCCCTGAGGGTTCATTTACAGTGGTTAAGCCATCGGTCTACATGCTGGTAGGTACAGGGTTCGCATCCTCGTACCCAACCCTGAACAAGTTCTTAAGGACTCAATGCATAGGTATAAGGCCATTACACCCTCTTCTCTCTCACTAGCCAACTAACAACTAACCCACTATCATGGAAAGACAGTCGAGATAGCTGAGTTGTGTGCCCAGGACAGCGTGCTTGAACCTTAATTGGATATAAGCACGGAAATAAGTTGAAATGAAATGTGTGTTTTTTAGTAACAAGATGTCAATAATCTTACTGCATATTTACTATCCATGCCAGGAGTGGTTTTAGTAACAAGATGTCAATAATCTTACTGCATATTTACTATCCATGTCAGGAGTGGTTTTAGTAACAAGATGTCAATAATCTTACTGCATATTTACTATCCATGTCAGGAGTGGTTTTAGTAACAAGATGTCAATAATCTTACTGCATATTTACTATCCATTATCAGGAGTGGTTTTAGTAACAAGATGTCAATAATCTTACTGCACATTTACTATCCATGTCAGGAGTGGTTTTAGTAACAAGATGTCAATAATCTTACTGCGTATTTACTATCCATGTCCAGAGTGGTTTTAGTAACAAGATGTCA
The DNA here is from genome assembly GCA_016106625.1 of Dracogyra subfuscus. Taxonomy (NCBI): domain Eukaryota; kingdom Metazoa; phylum Mollusca; class Gastropoda; order Neomphalida; family Peltospiridae; genus Dracogyra; species Dracogyra subfuscus. The sequence continues at coordinate 2,082 of JAECMU010243920.1, read as the reverse complement.
ATAATCTTACTGCGTATTTACTATCCATGTCAGGAGTGGTTTTAGTAACAAGATGTCAATAATCTTACTGCGTATTTACTATCCATGTCAGGAGTGGTTTTAGTAACAAGATGTCAATAATCTTACTGCATATTTACTATCCATGTCAGGAGTGGTTTTTGTAACAAGATGTCAATAATCTTACTGCATATTTACTATCCATGTCAGGAGTGGTTTTAGTAACAAAATGTCAATAATCTCAATAGTTTTCCTTTAATATGTTATACTACATTACACATATGTTGGCTAATGTATAACACCTTCTAATGTAGACATGACAATTCAATATGAATATGATGGCTTAATCCATTATCTAACTGATTATGGTGGATTTTCTTTTCATATGAACATTTTAATTTTAATTTAATTGTTGTTGTTGCTGTTTTAGTTGTTTTTAAATAAATAGATATGAATAACCTTACTGCATATTTACTATGTCAGCGGTAGTTTTCAGAAAAGGAGATTCGTAACATTTCAAACGGGTGGATTTTATTGTACTTTTCCTTTAACATGGTATATTGCATTACATATATGTTGGATAATGTACATGTATATTTCAGCTAAGTAAACACCTTCTAATGTAGACATGACAATTCAATATGAATGTGATGGCTTAATCTATTATTAATTGATCAGAGTAGATTGTCTTTCCATGTGTGAAAGTTTAATTTGTTTATTTAACTTTTATTTAAAACATTTTTTCAAAGATGTCAATAATCTTACTGCATATTTACTATCCATGTCAAGAGTGGTTTTCAGAAACGATGGCTCTTCAAATTTCAAAAGCGTGGATCTTACCATACCTAGCTATCAAGGGTACATGGATATCATCCACCGAGGGTAGTTTTCCTTTAATATGTTATATTACATTACACATATGTTGGCCTATGTATATTTTAGCTGAGTAAACACCTTCTACTGTAGACATGACAATTCAATATGAATATGATGGCTTAATCCATTATCTAACTGATTAGGGTGGATAGACAGAGAGAGAGAGAGAGAGAGAGAGAGAGAGAGAGAGA
>JAECMU010243863.1:0-15500 GCA_016106625.1 Dracogyra subfuscus | reverse complement strand
ATGTGATAAATACAAAATACTGTTTCAAAGCAAAATGTCCATCCTGAATCAGAGTTCATTATTTGTTTCACTGAAACAGCATGCACAATATCATATGTAAGTACAGATTTTTGGAACCCACTTTGAATGATGTGTGTTTTTACTTGTACTTTTGTCCGACATGTTGATAATTTCCCTGGTTACATGAGCGAAAGCCGTAACTCAACTTTACTCTCAACCGTCTTATATCAGTGAATGTTTTGTAAATTCATTTGTTTTCTGAGGACTTTCAATTCGTTGATCACGACAAGTGATTGGCAAAAATTCAATTAAAGCTTTCTACGAAGGACTATGGTACATGAAATTGCTGATATGTCATCAAATGTGCCTTTGAATGACAGCTGGAGGGTGTGTCCTAAACATCGTATTTGCATAATTCTTTTTTCTGTAGTTTTTTTCTTTTTTTAAAGCTACTACAAAGAGAACATTCCTTGATTTCTGTGGCAAAAAGTTTACTTCAAAGCTAAACAGTTTATAACACATTAGTTTATAACATTTTTTAGACATGCTGGTCATATGGATAAAGAGATTGTGGTTGGATGAAATATGCTGTCGTTATTGTGCCAACTTGGGGAAATGCGACAGGTAAGATAAAATTGTTCATTTCGTACAGATTTATTGGCGATTGGAAATAAAATATAGTTCAATAAGTGTGTAAGATATGGAAACCAGTGATATTAAGTGTGCAAACAAATAATATATTTGCACAATGATTTATTTTCAATAAAATGGAAATATTTTTTCAGTTTCCTTGGATTTGAAGTTAAAAGAAGTAATACCTGTTATACGACTAACATTATGAATTATTTAAGAATAACCAATTGGGCACTTTTTGAGTAAAATCCTTTGTGGGTAGGAGTAAAATATCATGCAGTTGTGTATTTTCATTGAATAAAATAATTCGCAGTTAATTTAAAACTTTAAAAAAATCAAAATAAGTGAAAAGGGTTGTGTGATATTCCAGTGTAAATTGTGACCATACTATAGGGCGGCGGGCAACATAGCCCAGTGGTACAGTGCCCGCCTGATGCGCAGTCGGTCTAGGATCGATCCCCATCAGCTAACCACTGGGTTTTTTTCTCGACATAACCATATGTCCAATGCCGATATAACCGTAATTATAATGTGTTGAGTGCGTCGTTAAACAAACCAAAAACAAAAAAAACAAAATACTATAGGGCAAATATTTCTTTTGAAGGGCAATGATCAACTAGTCATTTTTTTTTCTCTCCTGATGTTTCAGCAGTCTTGCATTGTATTTTTTAAAGTGTTTCCACAACAGCGGGTGTAATCAATATGTTTGTGGAGGGCTGGGAAATAGCTCAGTGGTACAGCGCTCGCCCAATGTGTGGTCGGTCTTAGCTATTTCTCATCATAGCCATAATCGAAAAGAGTAGCCCATAAAGTGGTGACAGCGGGTTTCCTCTCTCAATATCTGTGTGGTCCTTAACCATATGTCTGATGCCATATAACTGTAAATAAAATGTGTTGAGTGTGTCATTAAATAAAACATTTCTTTTTTTCTTTCTTTCTTTCTTTCTTTCTTTCTTTCTTTCGATCTGTTTGTGGTGTGTAATCGATATGTTTGTGCTCAGCATTGTTATGGTTGACTAGTGAACCACTATTTGTTCTCAATGCATTCATGAGTAGGTTGTTGTTTACATGCTTTAGAAGCAAAAGACTTCAAACATTTTCCACAAGAATGCGGTTTAGCACCAATGTGAGTAATGACGTGATCTGAATAAATATCTTTCTTGTGAAATACCTTTTGGCAATTCTCAAAAGGACACCTCAGCAATGCCCCACTGTCCGACAGATGGCTCTGTAAATAAATGGTCAAACACCATCTTTGACCAAATGATTTCCCACATTCGTTACATAGATAGATGCCTGCTACTATATCTATGGACAGATGTATTATGGATAGCTAAGTTTTCATTCGAACAAAAATACAAATTGCATGCTGAACATATTATTCCTCATTGGTCCAATCGGAGGGGACTATAGGTTTCATATATGTCATTCTGTCTGTCTGTCTGTCCAACGTATGTTCCCCTATTTAGTCCAGATATTTTATTGCAGAAGACTGAGATATTGAGCTGAAATCTTGTGTATAGGTTTATCGTGTACTGTTACTGATAAAGTTTAACTTTTATGTTAATTAACCCACTTTTTACAGCTGTTTGGCCCTTGAATTTAGGAGATACGAAGAATTGTATAGTCATTGCATGTAAAATTGTTCTGTGTGAGCAAATTCATCACTGTTGAAAATTATAAACATTTTTATGTACGGAATAGGTTTACTTTAGGTTATAAAAATAATCTGTGAACCGTGAATAAAATACAAAGCTAAAGCAATACCCAGGACAGTAAAGTAGTTTACGTTGTTTCTTTATACATCGACGTGTAGCCGATGTAGGCTCTATCGAAAATAAAGTATTTTAAAACCCACAGATAGCTGGGGTAATAAATAGAATTACAAACTTGGTACCAGTTATTATCAAATTTATGTCTTTAACGTGTCACTTGCTAAAGCTTGTCACAAGTGGAATTATTTCACTCAGAATATATATTTGATAATAACTGGTAACTCGTTTATTATCCTCTCTATATATAATTACTGCACATTATTTTTCTCCAAACCGCAAAGTGATTTACTCTGTAAAATGTTTTAACATTTTATTCAAAAGGTTGATTTTTGTATTTTAATATAATCTACAGCATTATAATTAATGTTTATAATTGAAAATATGTTTGTATTAACTGTACCCTTAGTTATTTATCAGTGTCAGCTGCAGATCACTAATTAGAAATAAAAATCCTGCCAATAGTAGGTTCTCATTTTTCAAATACCCCGGTACCAAATTCTGTATCTTGATATTATACATACTCAAGAGGAAATATAGTGTGATTAGATCTGTAAACTTATTTTAATACAAGAGATTTTCTTGAAATCAACACTTGGCTCTTACTTCAGTCACTAGCATGTAAGCTGTATTTGATCCAACCACAATGGCTTTATTCGTATGACCAGTGTGTTAGAGTTGTCTCCACCAAGACCGAGTCATGATCTCCGTAGTGAAGTCTTTATTTTTATGTGTGATTGTGGTCTTTGAATTAAAAAATTTGACTTAAAATAGTTATAAAAGTATTTCATATGCCTGACAAATTTTAGCATACAACATTCTTTTTAAAACAAGTTAATTCATTAAATGGTACTGACAATTAGCGTCTGACTTGATCTACTTAAACACTGTATTGTATACTAGTGTTGATTGTTGTAACACTGTATTGTATACTAGTGTTGATTGTTGTAACACTGTATTGTATACTAGTGTTGATTGTTGTAACACTGTATTGTATACTAGTGTTGATTTCTAGTAGTTTTTTATCCTGTCAATAATTCCGATTTCCGAGGTAATGGACACAGTATAACATTTAAAAAAATGTTTAATGACATGGATAACAATGTTGACGTCGTGACTAAAATATGGCAGATACATATACACATCAGGTCTTTTTGTCAGTCATTCTACATTATTTGTCAACATTATAAGTCACGGAACATGGATTGCTAATTTCAGTCTTGTATTAGTTCACTTGGTGATTCTTTTGAAGCACAAATTAAAAATCTCTTTCATTTTGTTCATATTTAAAATGTAGCTGTTGGTAATTTCAAAGAGTTGTCTCCACTTAGACTGTACCTCTCCATTTAGATTTATAAACCTTTTTTTTTGTCCGTTTTTGTTTTGTTTTGTTTTGTTTTGTTTTGTATTTATTTATTTATTTTTGTTTGTTTCTTTGTTTGTTTGTTTGTTTGTTAATTAATTTTCATTTATTTTTATTTGAATTTGAACAGTTACATGGTTAAATGCAGCACCATTGTGTGAAAAGTTATGTGACATGAAAGAAGACTTGATCCAGACAGCGGTAGTTTTCAACACAACCGGTCTACAACTCTGAATCATGATCAGGTATGTAGAGTGAAAACAGAAAAAATTTGTTAAAGAAAGAAAGAAAGAAAGAAAGAAAGAAAGAAATGTCTTATTTAACAAGGCACTCAACACATTTTATTTACAGTTATATGGTGTCAGACATATGGTTAAGGACCACACAGATTTTGAGAGGAAACCTGCTGTCGCCACTTCATGGGCTACTCTTTTCAGTTAGCAGCAAGGGATCTCTTATATGCACCATCCCACAGACAGGATAACACATACCATGGTCTTTGATATACCAGTTATGGTACACTGGCTCTTAAATTGCTTGAAAGTCTTTGATTTTGAAAATAATATTTTTACATCTTTGAATTGTAATAAAAGTATAAAAGTGTTTAAATTATCACAAAGTTTAGCCAAAGAAATGATGATAACTTCAACAGCTGCTTGCATTTTATTTGGCATAACCGATTTACCGTTTGTCTAACATTTACTGAATGGTTAGTTGTGGCAACGTACCAACATATATTTATAAGTGACTAAAACACATCTACTGAAAAAGGATTAATGTAATATTTGACACTAGAGATAATAACCTTTCAAATAATACCAAAACTTGAATGAGTTTTCAAAAATGACCTATTGCAGGGCTCGTGTTACCGTTCGCCAGTCGCCAATGCGAAACAAAAAAAAAAAATGGTGAAAGAATTTCTGATTTGGCGAAAAAATTGGCAAAAGATTTTTTCCGATGTTGAATTTTAGAACCAAACGTGTTAACCAGTTTTGTTCAGTTGATCCACCTCGCGTTGTGAATAAGCGTTATTTACATGTCCACATGGCCAGTCTATTTATCAGTAGCTGCTTGTCGTAAAGCTAGAAAATGGGATTAAATAAAATGAAATACTGTTTAAGCCATGTTGCATTGTTAATATTAAATGTTTGATTACTATCGACTACAAGTTTTACTTTTTATTAGTCACGTTTTGTCATACCAATTGATGTTATAAATCTAGGTCACATGTGATATTGTTTCTCACTTATGAATATACACTCATTATTAGCTAAAACTTTCTACGTTTACAGTTTATATTTCAAACATTAAATGGCAAAATTATAATTTATTTGTGCTATATCTACTGATATAATACTAACGCCGACAAGATGCATCCCTCCACTCCTTGCAAACTCAAACAGGAGTGAAACTGAAAAAGGTTTTTCCCTCACTTGTGTAATATTGTCGCACACTAGTGTTTTGATAGCAATAAACATAAAAACATTTCCTTTGTCTTTATGTTGGGTAACCTTGAGTTGGACGCCGTACTACTTATGAATAGTATTCATTATAAATCATACCGGGAAGTATCAAAATGAGATCACGGCGTAGGGTATGACCAAGAGTTGCGCACTTTTAATTATTATTATTAAAAACTAATATTCTTCATAAAATCTTGCCATTTTGTTTCTTTAAAATATGATCTTTCTATTTTATATACAACAATACATCTATTAGTATTACCAAATAGATTAAAGTTACAGGCCTGTGGCAATGGGACACTATCTAGAGGGGTAGCACAGTGGTGGGACTATTGAGTTTTATCTTTATATAAAGCAGAAATGAAAATAGATAACCAAAATAAGAAAATGTAATGTTTATAAATTTATAATGTTGGTAAAATTAATGCCAGTGACAGGGAAAGAAGGAAGTGTGTGGAAGACAATTATTAAAAAACTTTAGAGGGGCGAGTATTGCCATCATTGCAAAACATAACTTGGGCAGGGTTAAAAAAAAGAAAAAAGGAGTAAAATTGTCTATTTTGTGATGCACTGACTTTAATGAGCCCATCGACGGGGACTGACCCTAGAGTCTTAGACTGACCGCACATCATACAAATGCTTTACTACTGGGCTACAGGCAGCCCTAAACATCAGCGGTATTTCATTATTAAATTACAAGACATAAACTAAATAATAAGTACATGTTAGCATATACTATATTGTTACTGGCAAATATATATTTAGATTGGTGAAAGAAATTGAAAATTGGCGAATTTTTTGGCGAACAAAAATAGCAATCCAGGGCTAGCCCTGCATTGGTTTACCTGACCACGGAATTGCCCTACTGACAAAACAAGAATTGCAAAAGAAAAAGACATACATGTTGACAACTGAAAATGAAGGGTTCTATATATAACAATGACATTTAAGAATATTTTTTAATTAATCCTAGTGTATGTAAGAAATAATTGAATTCCCATAAAGTTTGTTATGAAATATAAATATAGCAGAAATCATTACTGCTTCCAGTATAATTTGCATTGTTTATAGTGTTTATGGAAGGAAATAAATTTATCCCGTGTAGAATATTGTTACATATTGTTAATCCTTGTTGTTATGGTTACTCTTTGTTGTTGTAGTTGACTGTTTTGAACTCCAGGTACACAGTGATTTATAATCGCAGGATGTTTTATTATCCACTATATATTTATTGGTTATTGCATTAGGCTTTTAGAATTTCTATACACATTTCAAAGAGTTGTCTCCACTTTGCCTATAGCTTGATTTTTTTTAAGTAGTTACTCATCTTAATATGAAACAAAACTAAAAGTTATGATTTATGATTTAATAGAACAGTTCTCCCTATTTGATATTACCATCATTTTGTTTTCAAGAGTGTTTATTCTGTGAGCCTAGTGGGTCCATTGGGTCATTTCTCGTTCCCTCCAGCCAGTGCACCACAACTGGTATATCAAAGGCTTTTGTATGTGCTATCTTGTTTATGGAATGGTGCTGGTTGTAAAGATTTGCCATGAAGTGGCGACAGAGGGTTTGCTCCCATAACCTTGCAGTCAATAACCATATGTCTGATGCCATATAACTGTAAATAGAATGTGTTGAGAGCATCGTTAAATGAAACATTTCCTTCTTTCCTTTATGCTAGTCAATGATCTTGGTTGTAGCTGGCCGAGTTGTGAGTGTCAGCTATAACTTCATTGATCCATCATACATAACAAGAATTACTTTATAACAAGAATTACTTTATAACAAGAATTACTTTGGTTAGATAAAGATTTATTACAATATTACACTTCTCAGCTTTGTACATTCATCTACACCTAGATGCTGGTCACCCGGGGTGATAGCTGTCAGAGATTCCTGCTCAGTTAATGGTTGGTTGCTGTGGCACCTTCATATCGTCCGTCTCGAGTCAAATATCTCATAGCATCATATTAATATGTCTGTCACATTAATTCTGGTGATAGTGTTCACATGTTTGAAAATAATGATTTCACGGAAATGGTAGGTGATGTACATTTTTCAGAGAGTTGTCTCCACTTAGACTGGACCTTAATTTCTGGAGACATTTGGGTTTTTTATTTTTGTCTTGTCTTTTATACAAGTTCTTCATTTTAATCTCAGCTGTCAGTTCTCCTTTCCTGTCAAAGCTAACGAGTTAATTAATTTGATCATCTCTAAATTAAGATATTTTTTTTTCCACAATTATAATCTTTAAAAGCTATAACAGTCAGTATTTTGTATCACTGAATGTTGTATGGTTGATTATCAGTGTAATAGGTGGGTTTTTTTCCACTTATACATTTTTTTTTCATTGATGTCAGTTATTCGCTGTTATACAAAACTAAGTAACTTTGTAATCAAAGAATATTAAGAAAATTGTAATGTGATGTTATGAGTGATTTTTCGAATGAATGAATGAATGAATGAATGAATGAATGAATGGACCCTGATCGTTCGTTCGTTCGTTCGTTCGTTCGTTCGTTCGTTCTTTAGTTTGTTTGTTTGTTTGTTTGTTTGTTTATAATAACAATAATTAATTAATTAATTAATTTACAGATCTGATGATTAATGATAAATATGCATTATTGATTGTCATGTTTAGAGTCAATTATAATTGTTTGTGTTGGTGTTAGGGTTGTTTTCATGTGTACATAAAATAATAAAAAATATATTAGTTATTATATGTACAATTAGCAATTTGTTGAAAACGACAATAGGTACATGGTCTTTAAAATCAAATCTTTATAATTGTAACTGATTATATAATCAAAAGCTGATGAAATTCAAACAGATTCCCATACTTGATATTCATATATGTGGACATATTTGTTTTAATTTTTCAAATAGTATTTTTGTAGCAGTATATTATGCAAACATATTTTTTTCCCATATGTGTAAAAGGCTGACAATAAAGAATAGGTTTGTTCAGTAAAGTGGAATGTACTATTCTGTCTGGGCATTTTGAGCAGATCAAACTAATTTCTTTGTTTCAAAAATCACAGGACTTGTGGTGTTAACTTCCATTTCAAAAGGTGCACCTTGATGTTTAACCCAGCTGGAAGTTATTTGCTTTTTGTGGTACATAGAACACACTGAATATTTTGTCCATAATTATGAAAAATTAACACATACTTATCTGTAAACAGTGTTGTCTGCTTGTTATAGAATTTTTACCTAGGTCAAGGTTAGTCGACCAGTTTTTAGTTTAATGTGGTGATAATGAGATAATTTGGATCATTTTTAATTTGAATGTGTATTCCAGTGATGTCACTTTGCATCTCCTTGAATACATGACATTTCTATTCTAAAAATGCTTGAAAATGTCCATTGCCAATTGCTATTGAAAATGTTTTGCTGGAACATAACTAATGCATCTGAATGCCTTTGAAGAAAATCTTGTAATGTTTTTTACCTTTTACAAAATATGGATAGTAAAATATGGTAAGATATGTTATGTTTATTGTGTATGAAACAAAAACAAGGTGCGAAAAAATGTGACCGTCATCGACCTTAAAGAGACCATTTTACTGACTATCTCTGTAACAAGTTCATTTGTGTAGGCTATAGAAGCCACTATTTAATTCAATTTCTTTATTTTTCATAACTATATGAACAGTTAGCCATATTAATTTAACTTGCATAAGTAGACCATTTTACAAAATATGGATTTCAAGTAAAATATGGTAGGATATTTAATATTTATTGCGTATGAAGCTAAAACAAGGGTGTGAAGATAATTTTGTGAAAGTATCTGTTCACCCAGACTTATAAACTCAAGTTTTACTCTCTGTCTGTCTGTCTGTCTGTCTGTCTTGTTTCTTCAGTTTTTGTAATTTTGAAATATTATGAATTTATCTTTAAAAAATCTATTGTTCATGTTCTTCTTTTTTTTTAACTCTAAAGTGCCAGGAGAGCCCCTGAGAGCATCAATTAAAAAAAAAAATCAAACCCGCACACATCGATGGTAGTTATGAAATTGTAAATCATGGTAGAATGGTGTTGTTGATGGTTCGCCGAATATGGCAACATGGTTAATGACTGGTAGATCTAACATGCAAAGTAAAAAACTAATTTTGGCATGTAGCTGAAGCTGTCTTTTGATTTAAAAACTGAAGCAAATTTGAGATAGTCTTTTTAATTGGAACTGTAACATTAACTTTTTTCTCAAATTTCAAAGAGTTGTCTCCACTTTGCCTGTACCTTGATTTTTGTGTTAGAAGTTAATAATAATCCAAGGTGAAGTAACACCAAATGGAAACCAGTCTAGCAAAAAAAAAAAATTCATAACTAACTAACTAACTAACTAACTAACTAACTATTATTTGTCCATTTATTATTATATGTAGGTTAAACTGTATTGAGAAAAAGACGGCTTAACAGTGGGCTGTTTGTCGGTCCAGCCAATATATTATCGACCATCTGTGGGACGATGCACATATACAAATGAAAGACCTCGAGAAATGTAGTAGATCATCAGACTACACCTGGTATGTTAAAATAGCTGATGATAATTTTATAAGCAGTGTTGTTATGCACCTTGTATACCAGTGATGGGCCAACTTACAATAACTATTAATGTTTAGACATTTTGTTAGAATAGTTTTTGAAATACAGATTACAAGGTATGATGAACTGAGATGCCCTGCTAAAGCATTGAAATAAATATATGCAAAATAAACATTTCCCCCAAAATGGTGGTAAAACATGGCTCATCCTGTATGTTGCCAAATGAGTCAAATTTTAATCTTTTCATGACATGGCTACAAAATTTCAGACTAAATTAGGCTAATAAAATATTCATCAAATGAATCACATTTTAATAATTTTCACAGAAACACGCTACATTTCTGAACATTTGCTAAACCAAAAATTTCCCCATGTGAAATCTGTGACATCTGAAGGGTCTAATGGTGGAAATATTGTTCAATAAAAGGTTTTTAATCATCAACATATTTTGTTAGTTTTTTCATGTAAGGAAGGTGCCAAAAAGTGAACGAACGAACGAACGAACGAACGAACGAAGGAAGGAAGGAAGGAAGGAAGGAAGGAAGGAAGGAAGGAAGGACAGACACGCACGCACGCACGCACGCACGCACGCACGCACGCACGCAAAAGTTGACATGGAACTGAATGATAAAGAGTGTAAGTGGTAAAAGTCAGTTTCATATCAATTCTGTTACCATTATTCCGTGGATTACAATGGATGACAACTTTCAGTGGACTAATTAATTCAAATATTACAGCAATTTCTGTACACAATATTCCAGGTAATCTGTCCTATTCACAAATATCATACAAGTTTTGAACTGAAATACAAATTGGTCACTTTTCATTTTGTTTCGCAACAAGCAAGGACTGGGTTCTAGCTTCAGTCCTTAAGGATCACAGTAGTTCTAGTTCGGTATCGGTATCGGTATCTGTACCGGTATCTGAGTGTGTGATTTTGATCAGAGTCCGGGAGCCCGAGGCTCTCAAACGTCCTATGAGACTCTAACTTGGCTAACATATGCAGAGGCGTAGGAAGGTGCCAAAAAGTGGGGGGGCACACTTATATAATAATAATAATAATAATAATAATAATTTAACAATAATAATGTCTGAAAAGTGGGGAGGCACATGCCCCCCTTGCCCCCCCGCTTCCTACGCCAGTGATATGAGGCTGCATGGCTGGTGAAAAATTATTTGTATAAATTACATTGATTGTTTGAAAGGACAGTCAGCATACATCAAAATCATAGAAAACCAGTCTTGAATAGCAATCTTTTCCACGATTTCATGTAAAACATTTAGTGTGTCTGTATCTTCTATTCTACTAACTCACGACAAGGTTTGCTGGGTTGGTGGCTGTAAACAGGAAATCTTACGACACTTAAATGTTTTAAAGCAAAATCGCACACTGTATCTGTACGTATACCTGTAACAGGCCCCGTGCTTAGGAACCTTAAAGTCTAGACTTTAATGTTATTGCAACGCCATTCAAATAGCATTATGTTAAAGTCTGGACTTTAAGTTTTATAAGCACGGGCCCTGTACCTGTACCTGTACCTGTACGTGAAATTCAAAATAATAATTCAATTATAATATGTACATTACACTTTGAAATATATTTATAGATCAACAAAATGAAAATAACTGTATATAGATCACTGTTCAGTTTGTATGTTAGGTGGTTTCAATAGTTTACTCTGAGGACCATTTTATCTTATTTCTATACATGTTCATCTCTGAAAATAGTTATTGTTGTTGTCACTACCATAATCACAGAAGACATGGGGGAGGGGGACTACTGTAGCAAAACCGTTAAAGACATTTTTATCATGTATTTCCATCATTCTATTTGCAAAATCCGTAAATAAAATGTGTTTAGTGTGTCGTTAAAACATTTCTTTTTTTCTTTCTTTCCATTTAAAAATCTGTAAAGATTTGTTTGCAACACTTTTATTCAGTCAGTCAGTCAGTCAGTCAGTCAGTCAGTCAGTCAACAGCTAACTTTATATCTGTGTTTGATATCTAATACTAACTAAATATCCGTTTCATTTTAAAACTACATGTATATTATTTTTGTAAAGACGATAGATGGATAGATAGATAGATAGATCGATAGATCGATAGATCGATAGATAGATAGATAAGATAGATAGATCGATAGATCGATCGATAGATAGATCGATAGATTGATAGATCGATAGATAGATCGATAGATAAGATAGATAGATAGATAGATAGATAGATAGATAGATAGATAGATAGATAGATCGATAGATAGATCGATACCCAGATAGCCACATGAGTTCGGGAGAAGTGTGCAAGTCTTCTTCTTTTTTAAATAAAAGGTAAAAAGAATAATAATTACATATTTTAATATTAATACTACGTAATTAATATAAATATGCATATAATTAATGTCTCCATATTTTATTTAAAAATTTAATGCATATATATAGAATATTTTTCCTCTGCATTTTTAAAAACATTAATATTCACGTTATCAGGATGTCGGAAGTGGTACAGTATAGACAGTTCCAGCCTTTAATTGATTGTGTTTAGTTTTTATAATAATATGTTACTGTATCGGTCAGATCAAATGTTAGCCAGCGCTCGGATTGTTCATCAGTTATTCGGGAATTTTCGGATGTTTCCGGGATTCGTTGTTTGTCGACCAGTCTTTTTTAGTTTATGTCGCTGACGTTGAGGCGCGTTGCTAAACAAAGATACCAGTCTATTTGTAATAGTGGATTTGTTTTTCCCGCATTTCTTTTAGCTGATGGTAGTGTTTTGTTATACAAAATAATACTTTGTTTTTAAATAAAGTGGTACATAGGTGATCAACGACCCAAAACTGGCAAAGCTATGTAAGTATTTATACTTATAGTGCTCCCCACCAGGTAATTTACAACAAATTGTTTAATTCTGAGGCGATTGTTTTCTAAATTTCACACAAAAGACTAAAAGTACCTTGATACATCGACGTCTGAAACGAGACGAGTTGATTTTTTAATTGCAATATAATTCAATATGTACTATTCATATAATTTGATGCGCACAATTATAGATACAGTTTCAGGGTTAGATGGCTGGGAGCGGTTATAGAATCTGTCCGCCACTAATCCTTCTGTAAAAAGAAGGATTTTTTTGGTGACACTTTGTAGACGCGTCGGCTATAAATTATACTGATAGTATAACCACTCGTCTGTAACAATAGATCTTTCACGGCATAGCTTTGCATTTGTCAGAAGTTGATAATCAAAAAGTCGAATTATGCACACCAACCTAATTGCCCTAATCACCCGATCACTCCTAGTCCAACATAAATAATAATAAAATAAATACAATTCTGAAAATAACACAAAGTTTCTAAATTAAAATAAAACTATCACTCGACCCTATATGTTCCTAAAACAAACTAAACCCTAACCGCTGTTAAATAAAACACAAAAGAAGATGTACAAATGTCTGAACAGGCTATTGACTTTATTTTAGTATATGTCAGAGTTGTTAAAATCATCGAACATTACAGATTTGTTATATAGTGTATAGTAAATGGTTGTAGTTAGGTGGCGGACAGATTCTATAACCGTACCGATGGCTGTAGCAAAACGTGTAGGCCTACCATAAGCTCTGTAGAAGAACGAAAAGATACTATTTTATGACTGATCTCTCTAACAAGTGCATTTGTGTCGGCTATAGAAGCCACTATTTAATTCAATTTCTTTATTTTTCATAACCATATGAACAGTTAGCCATAAGTATGGTAGACTTTTTTATTTACTATCTTATTCATAATAAATTAAATGGGCAAACAAAATTTTTTCACCAATGTTTTCCAATTTGTATATGGCAAAGATACAAAGTTTCAGTCAATATGCAATTTTAATTATGTTAAGTGCAATATTCATAAACTGATTCTTAATTAGGTGTAGTAGAAGAAAATATTTGGTTCTGGTTAGATTTTTGGCTTGCGGTGAATTCGTATGGAAAACTTACTCGTATGGAGGGAAATGCACTGAAATCGTATGGAAGTATAGCAACTTGTGTGTAGTTTTCATGCACAGAGTTCAACAAATCCACTAGCAGTGTGTCGCTAACATGACAAAATAGGTGACTATGGGTAACACAGAAAATAGGTGACTGCGATTGACACACAAATAGTTGACATGAATAAGAAACATGTATACAAAACAAGTGTCAAAATACACATTTAAGAGAAATATCAAAGTATATATATTATCTGCATATTCATACATACCATACCCATACAAGTTCACTACAAGTTTTCTGTTGATATAATAATCCTGATTTTTGTCGACCCGGTTAGCTCTGCCAGTTGGCCAATTTTATTTGTTGTAATTAATTGTTATAATACTTTGTTTAATTTAGAATGTTTGAAATAATTTGTTGAAATCTTCTGATCAACCATAACTAGCCCAGGTCTACTTTAAAAAGATGAGAGAGATACCACGAGATCGGTCATTACCAGAAGACCTGGAACAATTTGTGCAATTTATATATAATCTTAAAGTGAATCCGTAACACATTGTTTCTGAGTGGTTCCGAATTAATTCCGAGAACATCTTTTGTCCTGAAAACAGTTGTTTTCTTTTGATACGTGCTGCTATGAGGATAATACTGATATGTTAACTGTGGTAAAGCGTTCACTTGATGTGCCATTGGGCTATTTCTTGCTCCAACCAGTGCATATCAAAGGCTGGTATGTGTTAAACTGATCCCTTCCTCTGTCTATATATATTTTGTTTGTATGTATGTATGTATGTATGTATGTATGTATGATCCTTAACCATGTGTTCAACGAAATATAACCATAATTACAATGTGTTGAGTGCTTCATGAAGACAACATCAAGTAGTACTATGTAATTACTAGTACCATATTATAAATAATGTTAGATACAGTATCGCTCTTTATAAACAAAAGTATTTTTCTTGTATTATATATTATGTTTTTTTGCAAGAACTCAAGATAGTCACTTTAATGACCTGTCATAAATTAATTGTAATGTGATATTATTATTATTATTATTAAATTAATAGTATAATAGTTCCTTTTTGGCAGTTTAGCAGTCTTCAAGATAGTTTTAAAAATACGTACGTACCTACCTACCTATCTACCTACCTACTTACCTACTTACTTACTTGGGACAATTGTATATTCATGACTAAGAATCTTTTTTCTTTTTTTAGACAGTGATTTCTACTTGTGGTTTCTACTGGATGTGTAAAGTTTATTTGCGGAATTTGTTCTGTGTTGAATTATAACAGAAGACTGGATCGATTGAATAATTACAAAATTCATTTGGATTTACCGATTGGTCATTGAAAGGTTTTTATCAACCTTGGAGTGAAATTACTGGCATGGACTACTGGATCGACTGAATAATTACAGAATTCATTTGGATATATACTGTATAGACGTCATTGAAAGGTTTTCATCAACCTTGGAGTGGAATGACTGAAGCATTTCAGGTTAGAGCACTTAAATGTTGTAGTTGTTGTTACTTAAATAGTATTGTTGCTGAAACAGTACGGTTTACTATATGTTGGCAAATTCAAGTGATCTTTTCTTCTTTTTTCTGCAAAACAATATGTAATAGGGGGACCAGACAACTCGGACCCGTGGACAACTCGGCCCAGACAACTCGGACCCTACTTGCTACTTGCGAAAAGCGGCTATATGTCGAAATCTGAATTTCAAGTAGCAGAATTGAACAGT
>JAECMU010243839.1:0-10584 GCA_016106625.1 Dracogyra subfuscus | reverse complement strand
CGGGGCACAACGGCAAGTAATGAGGGCAACGAAGGCACTTGCCGTCGTTGCCGTGGTAAAATTTGATGCCTGAACACCTCGGACATGTCCATCTTTAGTCACAATTGGAATAAATTGTCGCATTTTGTTACGCTATGATTTGCAGAGAGACAGACATTGTGTTTACGAAATATACCGAGTCTACTATACCCTAAAGTTCAAACAACAGGTCGTCAATGCGAACGATGTCAACACATTTCATTTGCTATGCACGTGCGTGTATTGTGGGAACTTCTAATTAACTGAACTCTTGACAGATTACACAAGTGTCACGATGTTGTTGTTGTTGTTGATTGTCTTGTCAATAAACAAGTTGAATTATTGTTTTTGTTCAGGGTTTTTTAAACTTTTGACATCCACCGAACACATGTTGTTTACATGAAATACCGTTATTGTAAATGTTATTGGCAGCAAACTGTCATTTCGGAAAAATGTGGCATTACTTGTCGGGTGTGTCAAGAGCCGAAGAATTTTTTTTTAGATGAAACTAAAACAAGTTCTGTTTCCTTCTTCTGTGTTATTATTATTGTTTGTATGATATAACATGTTTTTGTAACGTGCAATTTAAGTAAGGTATTTTTAAAACAAAATGCAGCCTTGAGCCACTCAAAAGTTGTATGGGCGAGTCAAAGTGCTGCTATGAGTGGCCCGATTGGCGAGTCAAAAAAAAATCCCGAGTTCGTACCCTGCTGGTTACCATGTAAGTTTAATGTCATGATTTAACAAACTAAGGTTGATGACAGTAATTGTTTTCTTACTTTTATTTTACTTGACGTCACTGGAATGCTGACATTCAAATTCAAAATTAGCTGTATTAAATACAAGTGAACAGGCAAACAGTTGGGGGCGAATCGTCTTGGGGGTAAACTGGTACATGGGGCGAACAAGTCAAACAGTTGGGGGTGAACTGACTTGGGGGCGAACATCATGGATTTTGGTTGATTTAATTATTTTGTTTGTCGGATGGACTTTCCTTCTGCACTGTCACTAACACTAACCCTAACTCTATTTATGATAAGTATTTATAATGTTCTTTATACGTAACAGTGCCAAATGAAAGTCCTACCAAACAAACAAATGGGGGTATAACTATAAAATAAATCATTAATTTTAAATATCAATAAATCAGATTGTGAATTCCTTCAATTAGTGTATCCATTTTCAGGCACTGGTGTGTAGCTATGCTACTTTATTTAATTAAGAAGTAACTTGCCATCGCATAATTTACCAAATAACTTAATTTTCATATTAAGCGTAGTAAATTTACCTGATATCTTTTAGTTTTTCGAGTTTATTCAGCAACTCGATTTCTTTTTCGTCCGCCATATTTTGGTCATGTGACTAGCTCAGATTTTATAAAATAATATCGTAAATATATTACGATTTCGAATTTGATAACAAGTCACTAAAAGAAAATAATTTAATAAATAAAATATAATCGTACTAATAAAACTAATATTTACAATGCAAATGTACTGGAAAATAATGCTTTATTATTTCTTTTCCTTGGACTGTTTGGACTAATTGATCAGTTTCCATTTTGATTTTGGATTTTACATTTTCTAGATTACTGACGTCATTACGCGCGAAGTACTCGCGATTTCCCTCGTTTTGTGTATTCGTTATGGCTGTCCAACCGAAACAAGAATTGCAACTTGGTACGATTAGTATTTACACTGTTGTAAAAGTGTCAGCTTACCCAGTCGATGAAATGTAAAATGGTGGCATAAACCTATTAAAAGGTGTAAGGTTTATTCGATAGTATCAAATTACCAAGGGCCTTGATTCTTGAAGGAGCCAGGGCGGCTCTTTCATCTAAGTTAGGGGTGATGATGTTCATGATGTTGTAACTTCGTGCACTTGCTATACTGTCACTGTCAGTGTCAGTGCCACATTAAGTATGACGAATGCTTGTCAACTCTCCCTAGTGTTTGGACCAAACGTTACTGTCCAAAGTAATTGTGAGAAAATCAAAAATTGATGTTTACAATGTTAGTGTCATTTTATTTATTAATATTACAGTGAAACTGTACAATTACGACTATTTATTAAATGGTTTTATATTGAGGAGATCCTAATAGGTATGCGGTCAAAACGGCCCTGAATATGTAAGTCGAAATGGCCAAAGAAAAAAAGTCAAAAAGGGCCAAAAGAAATGGTCAATAGAGTATTATAGACGCCTCGAATAGGTACTATCACTTTAAATTAATTTCCATTATTAATCGATATAGCCTATATCACACGCAGTTCAAAAATATGTATAAGAACAATGGAATTACTTGTAACTATTTTTTAGCCTACACAATGCAATTTACTATTGTAATTAAGACCACCAGTTACCATTTTATGTAACAACACTGATAGACCAACCCAGACGAGTTCCAAGTGTCATGCGTGTCTGCCCCGTAATGTATTATTTTAATAATTCAATAATAGGAAGTGGGGTAGTGGACCGCCAAGGCTTTCTAGGTGCGTGCGTGCCCCACATGTTATTTTAATAATCAAACAAAAAAAGAGGGTAGTGGACTGTCTAGACCCGAGTGCATATCACCTGAACAAGTTCTTAGTGGCACTGCTCACCTGAGGGTCACAACGTGCTGATCCCTATTGTACCACACTTTGGTGTCAGTCCCTTTGATTTTGATCAAGATTTTACGTTCCCCACTAAAAAACAATACATGCATTGTATTCACCAGCTACACATTTAATTTGTTCTGGGGCACTTCAAAATTTCATTACCCCCATCACTCGACTTCCGCAATAAGCGAGGTCTAACTAGTAAAAGGATTTTGTAAAAGGATGATGTAACTATAACTTAAACTGATTTATACTGTTATCTTTGTCTTGTCAATATTAACAACCTAAGTATAATCTTTATTAATATTATCTGCCAGTAACACTATATCATCTGCATACGATAATAAAAATAATATACACTCACAACAGCTCATTATAAGTTCATTATAAGCTCAATAACGTTTTCAGTTTGGCTGTTATGACTTTTTTAAGACCGTTTTGACCAATTATTGTTAAGGCTGTTTAGTACTGGGGCCATTATATGACAACGATCCTCCAAATATAGTATAAACAACCTATATCAATGATTTTGAATGAACTGCCCATTCAGGCTTGGCTTTTGGACTCCGACTGATGTGCATATTCAAAAATATTTAATGCACATTATTGTTTAAAATATTGGTATATTAATTAATAAAATGGTCATGATATGAGTTAACTAAACATTATATTTTCAATTATTATTTCTATTAATTCAGTCCTTGGTTTTGAAATGTTCTGTTAACCACTGGTTAAAACAACCAATGTTTGAACAACTGGCTCTAGATATTTAACTGTCATCATTTGAATTTGTTATCAGGTGGGACGTTGCTCAGTGGTACAGCTATCATCCAATGCATGATCGATCTGGGATCAGTTTCCGTTGGTGGGCCCATTAGTTCCATCCAGTGCTCCACAACTAGTGTAACAAAGGTTGTGGTATGTACTATCCTTTCTGTGGGATGGTGCATATAAAAGATTCCTTGTTCCTAATCGAAAACAGTAGCCCATGAAATGGCCACTGCAGATTTCCTTCCTTCATGTATGTGTGGTCCTTAACCATATGTCCGATGCCATATATAACCATAAAATAAAAATGTGTTGAGTACTAGTATGTTGTTAAATAAAACATTTCCTTCTTTCCTTCCTCGACCTTCCTCGGTGGTGTCGTGGTTAGGCCATTGGTCTACAGGCTGGTAGGTACTGGGTTCGGATCCCAGTTGAGGCATGAGATTTTTAATCCAGATACCGACTCCAGACCCTGAGTGAGTGCTCCGCTAGGCTCAATGGGTAGGTGCACCGACAAGTGATCCATAACTGGTTCAACAAAGGCCATGGTTTGTGCTATCCTACCTGTGGGAAGTGCAAATAAAAGATCCCTTGCTGCCAATAGGAAAGAGTAGCCCATGAAGTGGCGACAGCGGGTTCCTCTAAAAATCTGTGTGTCCTTAACCATATGTCTGACGCCATATAACTGCAAATAACATGTGTTGAGTGTGTCATTAAATAAAGCATTTATAATATTTCTTTCTTTAGAATTTCCTTCCTTGAACTTGTTATATACCATGGAACTAGATGTTTGTCATTTTATGTGATTAATCATTGAACTAATTATCACCTTTTAAAACTTTATTCAACAGACAATGTACAAGAACAGGGCTTCTTGACGTTTTACAAGTCACTTCCTGAGGTTTGTATATCAAGCTGTTATGTGTTTAAGTTTTGTTCTTTACATGTATTTAAATTTACTTTTTGCTGCATGGCACAGGTTATGAAAAAAAAGTCTGATACACAGTATAGATTTTAATAATTAAAAATATTTGATTTACAAAATGTTCAAGCAGACACTATTCAAGCTACATGTAACATTGTTCTTGGACAAGTAGTAATTGCTAGACATTAGTACTGTTTATTTTAATTACTCTAGTCATTAATCTAGTTTCTTAATCAAAACTCATTAATAGACCAAATCTGGCTGCAATGAATATTTGAATAAACCAGGTATTAACTTATTTTCCTATACGTCGGGGACCAATTTCACCAAATATCGTAAACCTAATTGTGTGTGTACATAAGTTTATAACTAAATCACAATTTGTATTAATACTACTAACAATGTATCAGTACAAGTTATATATGTTTATTTCATTTTCTTATGTTCTTATGTTTTCTGGATTAAATGGATGTCATACACATGACAGGTGTAACTGCTGTTCGCAAATGTAAACTTATGTTTTGTGAAATAAGTTCCAAACCTATGTAGATACACAGTGTATCTAGAATCTTTATATAATCCACTGGGATCTATGATTTAAACAATATACTAGCCACAATTGTTATTTGATGATGGTCTTGTGTGTTGCACTGCATTTATTTTTGGTATTACTACTTACTGTTCAAATAAGGCATAATTATTTTTGGATAATCAACTACATTGTGGTCTTGACATATTTGTAATGGATAAATTTTATATTTGAAGAGGTGAGCTGTTATTTGTCATTGATGATGATCAATATTTTATCGCCATGTTGCTTAATCAATTTAGAATGTGTAGATTTTTATGAAGCCATCTGTTTGCATTGTGTCAAAACAAACTTAAACAAATTGGCATGTTGTCAAAGTAAATAATACAGTATTGGCTAATTACAAGGAACTGTCCATGTGCTATTTACAGGTAATTGCAAAATCAATCCTTATCTTTATTTTTGTGTGTTGCTGACATCTTTGAAAAACAACCCATATTATTAGGTGGTGTAAATTATAATTAAAGCTGCAGTTTGGTATTTATTGTTTGATGATGCATGTATGTACACAATACTAATAGCCCAGTGGTACAGTGCCCACCTGATGCGCGGTCGGTCTAGGATCGATCCCCGTCAGCTAACCACTGGGCTTTTTTCTCGACATAACCATATGTCCGACGCCGATATAATCGTACTTCTAATGTGTTGAGTGCATCGTTAAAAAAGAAAAGAAAAAAAAAGTATGTACACAAATTTAAAATGAAACAATAAAATTATTCTTAAACTACTTTGTTGATTCTCAAAATTATAGTAGGTTTTAAAGTTATTTAATTTGAAGTTTGTGAACAATATTTTTCACCCTGGATGTTTACAACAGTCTTTGTTTTTTAGTTAAAATAATAACAGGTAAATGTCGAGTTTGCATGACCTAGATTTTGTTTGCACTTTAAATTTTGGACATTGTCTAGGGCAATCTAAATAATATTAGCTCCACTAGACCATTGTGCAAAATGCAGTGGGTTACCTGCATGGTTAATGTTACCTAAATGTATGTCTTAGGTTAAACGTTGTGGTAACTGTTATCAAGTACAAAATATTAACAAGTTTAACCCTAGAAGCAGTAAGGTTAATTATAAGAAAGTAGTACCGGCATAGCTTAAAATCTTTATAATCACATGTATTTGTATGGGACAGCCTTAAATTGATAATATTTTTTAGTGTATGTATATTAACTGTGTAAATTTGTTCATACATTTTCAGAAGCCGAATACAACATTAAGATTTTTTGACAGAAATGTAAGTCCTGATTTTGTATACATACTCAGTTTCAAAGTCCTATGTTATATGGCTTTAATACAATTTTCTTTCCATCTGTACATTTTATGAATCAGATGAACAGTGATTTTATTTAAAATGTTTTCTCTTTTTTTCTTCTTTTTTTTTAATCCAGTCATATCTACATTTCTGCAAATTTGAGGAAATTCACATTTATGAGTGGGGTAAAAAAAAGCAAACAAAATATTTAGCATTTAAAAAAATACCGTAATGACTCAAGTTACTGAGCTGAAATTTTGTGTATACTTTATCATATACTGTTGAAGAACAAATTTGACTTTCATGTCAATTTACTAATTTTTCACAGTTATTAGGCTACTGGCATATCATGTGTGCACACACACACACACCCTCACCCCCCCCCCTTACAGATATTTTGCTTTATATAATAGTGTAAAAGTAAATAAAAAAGTGTCAGCCCTTGAAATTCGGAGATGTTTGCTACAGCAGTTAAGTGCCATTGTAAACCAATTTTGCAACAGCACAACAGCGGCAATTTTAAAGAAAAGATTAATGCTGTCAAAATTATTTATATATGACCCACTGCAGTAATAATATGCTAAAACATGACATCTCAACTTTACTTTTGTAAACTTCTATACTGGAATAAACTGATTTATATTAAATTGAAAACATTGAGCCACACTCGATTATAAATGCCCTTGGATCTGTAATTGGACAGTTCAGAGAAAAATGCCTACAGACTTTTCACCACTCTCAGATTTGCAACGGCAATGAAATGCTGTTGCAAATCAATTTTACAATAGCTTTTGCGACGGGATTGCCGCCGCGAATTTCGAGGGCTGAACTGTGCCACCCCACACACACACACTTTTTGGCAATTTCCTATTCGACTGGTTATGTCTCTTGAACTAAGGAGATGTGAAAAGTTGGAATTTTGTAAATAGCTTTATCATGTGTTGTTGAAATTTTAACTTTTATGGTGATTTACCCATATTTAACAAAGTTCTAGCCCTTGAAGCTAGGAGATACAAACATGTGTTGGGGCCTGTAGGGAGAATGTAGGCCGTTGCTTCAGCTTTAGCTTTAGCAGTACTCTCAGAATGATTGTTCTCTTTCTGTTTTTAAAAATTATTATATTTGTTGTGTATTTGCTAAATCATGATTACACAATATTTAGGACAAACAAAGTCATTGGTTAATAATTGCAAAATTGTCCAATTACATGGTAAGCTATTAAATCAGTGAGTGATACTTTATTGGGGGAATAACAAGAGAAAACGATCTTCTCCGTTATGAGTGATCGCTGGAATAATAAACACTGTTATTACATGCCAGGACTCACACTGGAACACATTTTGGTTCAGCCAGTTTTCAGATATGTAGAGTATTTCCTTGAACAGTTTTTACAAAATATATGGTTAATTTAAAGAAACTTTTATTAGCCAAAGCCACTTAGTGTAAAAATAGTTACTAGTTGGCTAATTTGGCAATGGACAGGTAAACCCTGACATGCAGTGTGTGGTGCATGTAATTGTATAAATAATTTGTGTGTTTCAGGAATACTACACAGCTCATGGGCAAGATGCTGTCTTTGTGGCTAAAGAAGTCTTTAAAACGTCAGGAGTCATTAAGTACTTGGGTTCAGGTAACAACCGTTGATTCTGCTCATCCAAGTTAAACACTTGCCTCTAATCGTGACAGCGTGGATCGATTGTAGACACTGACTAAACAAGGCACTGAAATGCAGGACTCAAACTTAAGCATGTCTTCTAGAATTGTTATAAAAATCCATTAGCCATGGTATCATTGATTAAAAATTTTTACTAGCCATGGTTAAAAAATCACTTGTCTGTCTTTAAGTAAATATAATTTTAATAAGACTAATCATTTCTCCCATCCCTAGCCATGCAAGACAGGCGTATTCCATGACGTCAGCCCATGCGGAATAAATCTATCTTGCATGACCATGTGACTTCTGTTGATATTAACATTGGGTGAAATGCTTTTTATATTTCATAAAAACAAGGCAACTTGGTGTCATAAAGAAATATACTGCCATTTTCGGTTTATACTTTTAGTATAAACCATTTTTGGGTACGATTTTTTCAACGGTTATAATTATTTTATTGTAAGATAAAAAATAAAAAATGTATGTTTTTCACGTTTTCCCAAAATGCTTGTTTTTCATCTACTGGATGGGAGAAAAATAATCCTTCATTATGTATTCATGTGGGACAGGGATATTCCACCCTCAGGTACATAATATGATGTCAGGAACTCGTCCCTGACAACAAATTATGTACCCTCGGGTGGAATAGCCATGTCCCATATGGACACAAATGAAGGATTCTTTTAATAAGTCACCTAGAGAAGGATATAGAACTCAGAAAACATTATATTTGAAGGGTGGGGACAGGATGTTCATTTTTACAAAATAAGACTTAATGCAACATTTGACAACTTTATATTGACTAGCTATTGGGCAAGGCAATAATAGTTATTCACTAGCCCAACATTGAATATCAGTAGCCATGGGAGTGGGGCTACCATAATCTAGAAGCCCTGTTAAGAACTTGTTAGCAATAGCAGGGAAATATTTTTGCAGCATTGTGATTTTCTATGCAAGTTTCAGAGATGACTACACAATTTTAAAACAGTAAGCAGTAATTGCTAATCAATTTTTTTATTTACTAAAAATATTACTAATCAAGATTTTGAAAACAAAATGTTCCCTGAAAGGCTTTTGCCATGGACATAATTCTCACCTACATCGATTTTGAACCAGTACTGGCAGGTCATCACAACTATGGCAATGGCATCGGTGCCACCATTAAGTTGAGTCCTGGGAATTTTGTACCTTCCTATCAATTGGTGTGTTTCGCCTCAGGTGTTTGTGTGGTAGGATCCATTCAGTGGGCCTATTCTCCTGTCCTAAGCAGTGCCCCAATGCTGGTATGTGCTGTCCTGTATGTGGGAAAGTGCATATAAAAGATCTCTTTTTGCTAATGGGAAAACAAGCCATGGTAGTGTTATGATTAAGTCATCGGACATACATTTCGCAGCCTGGTACTGGTTTCCACCCAGTGAGAGTTTTAACGACTCCATAGGTAGGTGTAGGACCACTACATCCTCTTTTTCTCTCATTAACCAATAACAACTAATCCACTATCCTGGACAAACAGCCCTGATTGCTCATATGTGTGGCCAGGACAGTATGCTTGAACCTCAATTGGATATAAGCACAAAAAGAAGTTGAAATGAATTAATGAATGAATGGGACAATGTAGCGAGTTTCCTCTAAGACTATGTCAAAAACTACCAAATTAATTAATTAATGTATTTGTATTGATGTGTTTCAGGCAGTCACAAACTGGAATCTGTTGTCCTCAGTAAGATGAACTTTGAGTCACTTGTTCGAGATCTTCTGTTGGTGAAACAATACCGAGTGGAGGTCTATAAGAACAAAGGCGGTGTCAAAAACAATGACTGGACTGTGGCATACAGGGTACTATCTTCTCACTGAAAGTATTCTGGGTTTTTTACATTTTATACATGTAGACCTGATTTTCCATTGGTGGTTGAGTTGGCATTCGGGCAAGTGGTGACAGCACTTTCACTTGCCCAGTTCTATTTTCACCTTTTCATACATTTATTTATTAATTATTGATATAAATTTTGTTTTAAAAAATCGGTCGCCAGGCAGGCAACCTTACTGTGAGTTTTCAGTCGCCCATCGTCGTTTTCAGTCGCCTCGGGCGACCGTTAAGTTCGAACCCTGCTGCAGTGTTTTAGTATTATATTTAACCTGTATTTATTCTAGAACTTTGTTTTAAACCACAATTATTATTATTACCACAATATATGGTAAAGAATAGGTTGACACAATAGTACAGAAACATCTCCATTTACAAACTAGCAATAAAATTAAATATTGCTAAGACATGTAAAATAAATAAAATAAGTCATGTGGTTCAAATTGTTTGGGTTTTTTTCTTTTCAGGCATCACCAGGAAATTTGACCCAGTTTGAAGAAATTCTCTTTGGTAACAATGATATGGCCGCATCTGTGGGTGTTATTGCCGTCAAACTGGGGTCTGATGGTGGACAGAGGGTAAGAGTGCACAATTTGAGAGTTTACAAGAGTAATCTCCCCTTCAATGTTGCACATTAAAATTTTAACCTGCCTGCTCAGAATAGGAATATTTTTATCCTCATTAAAGCAGCACTCTTCTTAAACATGACATGACTTACATTGTAGGTGCGGGTAAAATAGGGAGTGAGGTTTCATTTAAGTTTTTAATATGCAAATAAATTTTAACATTTTGAATGTTATTTGTATTTGATCAAGATTAATGTCTGAACAACTTATTTGGTATTTTTGCAATTTAAAGGGACATACCCTAGTTTTTAAACACTAAGACAAAGTTTTGACTATTAGAGGCGTTTT
>JAECMU010243707.1:0-10000 GCA_016106625.1 Dracogyra subfuscus | reverse complement strand
CACTCCCCGAAGTGGTCAGACTAAGCCCACAGCTAAAAGCTGATGGGGAATGGCAGGTGTGTGACACAGATAGCCACAAGAGACAAGCACCTGTCACGGTTGGAGATACAAGGACTGGGATGTGGAGGTGGACAGTGAAAGAAGTTGAAAGATAAGGAGGAGTTGCCAGATCGGGAAGAAATGAGATGGAATTCAAAGGAGAAAAAGGAAAGGGGGCAGTGGGATAAAAAAAATAATAATAATAAAAAAATAAAAATAATTAAAGAGTATGTTTATTGAAAATCTAGTCTGAAATACTTGAGTCGAGTCGGGCTTATGTCACGTGACCTATATGTTTGGTCAGTGACCAAAAATATAGAAATTTATCTAGTCATCATATCTTGACAATGAATACAGTGGTTGCAGGATAAATATATATATACATACACATACACATACACATACACATACACATACACATACACATACACATACACATACACATACACATACACATACACATACACATACACATACACATACACATACACACATATATATATGTTTATTTATTTATTTTGTTTTTAACAGTAACTGTTTTGCATTCCATGTTTATTTGTCAACTGATTTTTCAGAGAATCAATAACTGGCACAACATTTTAAAATGACTTCAAATATAACAACATGCAGTGTTTCATGGGTAATTTCACTATTGCAATTTTGAATTATTAATGCTGGGTCATACTTCTTGCAATCTGATCTCATCAGAATCACAATGCTCGTGTATAACTGATGTGACAGTAATTCATTCAAACGCTAATGAGTGAGTAATCACAAAACAGTAGCCCAGGAAATGGAGACAATGGGTTTCCTCTCTCTCAGTGTCGTCCTTAACTATATGTCTGATTCCATATAATCGTAAATAAAATGTGTTGAGTGTGTCATTAAATAAAACATGACCATCAAGACATGCAACAGATCAACTGACCATGTCCCATGTACATGTATATAGCTCTGGTACTAATGCTAGGATTAAACTGTCCACTACCAGCAGAAAGTTAGCCAACTTGATGGCTGCATTGTAATTTCCAAAATTCTCAATTTATGACTGGTTCACTCAGATTCTGGATGTGGGTAATTTTTGGCATGCTTCCATCGGAGAACTGTTCAAGCATGTCTGTCATGGGCACCTCTGACTCCGTCAGATTAACAACTAATGGGTTATATACAATGAGAGAATCAAGCTGTAAGAAAGAAAGAAATGTTTTATTTTACGACGCACTCAACACATTTTATTTATGGTTATATGGCGTCAGACATATGGTTAAGGACCACACAGATATTGAGAGAGGAAACCTGCTGTCACCACTTCATGGGCTACTCTTTCTGATTAGCAGCAAGGGATCTTTTATATGCACCATCCCACAGACAGGATAGCACATACCACGGCCTTTGATATACCAGTCATGGTGCACTGGCTGTGACGAGAAATAGCCCAATGGGCCCACCGACACAAATTGTAAGAATGCTCGGACTAGCAACTGGACAGTTGTGGAAGTCATGAAAGCAGAAAGTTCAACAACTTTCTACTGGTAGTTGACAGTCAGAACCTAGCGTAAGTTTTACTTGAGGGGGAAATATAAAGTGCTGATACTTGCAGCAGCTCGTTTCCTGTCCTGGATGGAGGAGCTGGCCAAGGCCAGAACTTGCACCCAGGACAGGCGCACACAACAACAGCTTGTTCTAAATGTGCATGTATTAATCCCTAACATGACATGACATAAGCCGCGGGTAGGAATTTCCCTATTAGCTCAGTTGGTAGAGCACATTTTAATTAATGACACACTCAACACATTTTATTTACAGTTACATGTTATTGGATATATGGTTAAAGACCACACAAATATTGAAAGAGGAAATGCTCTGTTGCCACTTAATGGACTACTCTTTTTCAATTAGCAGCAAGGAATCTTTTATATGCACCATCCCACAGAAAGGCAGCACATACCACATACTTTGATACACCAGTTGAGGTGCACTGGTTGGAATGAGAAATAGCCCAATGGGCCCACTGACGGGGATCGATCCCAGATCGACCGTGCATCAAGCGAGCACTTTACCACTAGGCTACGTCCCTCCCCCTTATACCGAGAGTCTGTGTTTTCCTCTCCATCAGTGGAGGTTAATTTTTCTGTTACGTGGATGCATGTATTCACAGAAGAACGAGTTTAAACCTAAATTGGGTATACATGTAAGCTTGAAAAAAAATCAATGATAATGAATGTCATTAAAGTCTAAGACACATGCTTCCATGCATCTCATCATGATTACATTTATTCATCCATGCATCAAAAGCCAAATTAAAATTTCTTTTGAATCTATTGTTGGAGTTTAAAGCATTTTGTGGAACAAGGTCATATAAGCTAAACACACAAGCAGAGACGTACATTTCCATTCATCTGATTATCATGCACCATGACTGGTATATCAAAGGTTGTGGTATGTGCTATCCTGTCTGTAGGATGGTGCATATATATATATATAAAAGATCCCTTGCTACTAATGGAAAAATGTAGTGGGTGTCCTCTCTATGACTGTGTAAAAATTATTATATGTTTGACATCCAAAACCCAATGATTAATAAATTAATGTACTCTAGTGGTATTGTTCAACAAAACAAACTTCTTCTTTTGATTATCATTACATTTATTCATCCATGCATCAAAAACCAAAATAAAATTTTCTTTAAAATCTATTGTTGAAGTTAAAAACTTTTTGTGAAACAAAAAGCAGAGACACATGTTTCCATGCAACTGATCATTGTTATATTTGTTCATCCGTGCATCAAAAGCCAAATTAAAATTTCTTTCAAATCTATTGTTGAAGTTAAAAACCTTTTGTGGAACAAAAAGCAGAGGCACATGTTTCCATGCAACTGATCATCATTACATTTGTTCATCTGTGTATCAAAATCCAAATTAAAATTTCTTTAAATCTTTTGTTGAAATTTAAAGCCTTTTATAGAGCAAGGTCATATATATAACTAGACACACAAGCAGAGACACATTATCCCATGCATCTGATTATCACTGCATTTATTTATGGTATCCATGCACACATCAAAATCCAAATTTCTTTTAAATCTTTTGTTAAAGTTTAAAGCCTGAGACAATGGGGAACAAGGACATATAAGCTGTACACAGAAGCAAAGACACATTTCCATGCTTCTGATCATCATTACATTTATTCATCTATGCATAAAATATCTTTTAAATCTATTGATCAAGTTTAAAGCGACATTCCTGAGTTTGCTGCAATGTTTAAGATGTTATCGACTAGCAGAGACTTTTTAACGATTGTAATTACATATCAGATATATTTTTCTGCATAAAATATTAGTGGCTGTACATGTATATTAAACATTTGTCTGATCATTCTAATATTTGTACTAGGTTAAATTTCATTATATTTCCTTTATTGTTTTTTTTTCATACATAAGAAAATGCAGTTTGGGCTTTATTAGAAATATTAAGATAACCTGAAACCCATTGAATATACAGACACTGCAGATATTCTAAACAAGATAATATATTTAATATGTAAGTTTAATTGTAGAAATATTTTATTAGTTGGAAATATCTTACAATGCAGCAAACTCAGGAATGTCCCTTTAAAACCTTTTGTGGAACAAAAACAGAAACACATGCATCTTATCATTGTAGCATTTATTTTTAGCGAGCAGCATAGCCCAGTAGTACAGTGCCCGCCTGATGCGCGGTTGGTCTAGGATCGATCCCTGTCAGCTAACCACTGGGTTTTTTCCTCGACATAACCATATGTCCGACGCCGATATAACCATAGTTAAAATGTGTATAGTGCGTCGTTAAACAAAACAGAATTTTTTTATTTTAAATATAGCATTTATTTATCCATACGTGCCTCAAAAACCAAATTTCTTTTAAATCTATTGCTGGAATTTAAAGCAAAGTTGTATACATACATGTATCTAGACACAAAAGCAGAAACATATTTCCATGCGTCTGATCATTGTAACATTTATTTATTCATGCATGCATCAAAAACTAAATTTCTTTTAAATCTGTAGTTGAAGTTTAAAGCCTTTTGTGGAGCAAGGTTATTTACATACATGTATCTAGACACAAAAGCAGAAACATATTTCCATACGTCTGATCATTGTAACATTTATTTATCCATGCATGCATCAAAAACTAAATTTCTTTTAAATCTGTCATTGAAGTTTAAAGCCTTTTGTGGAGCAAGGTTGTATATATAGCTAGACACACACACACACACAAGCAGATTGTTTTTTTTGTTTTTTTCTGTTTAACGATGCACTCAACACATTATAAGTACGGTTATATCGACATCGGACACATGGTTATGTCGAGAAAAAAACCCAGTGGTTAGCTGACGGGGATCGATCCTAGACCGACCGCGCATCAGGCGGGCACTGTACCACTGGGCTATGCTGCCCGCACACAAGCAGATTGAGCCCTATGTTTATGTACAGTTTTCGCATTGTTTATTACCTAATTTAATTTCACCAGTTGCATCCTATCATAAGATGGATCAAACAAAACTGGTGAGAAATAATGAACGGGATTCGTGATTAGAATTGGGAATTGGTCACATGAACTATTGATGAGATTCAGACTGGCGGGTTATACAATATTGATGCCAATGTCTGTGGATAGCATGAACAGGGTGTGTTTCGGACACACTGGAGATTTCTCCAGCCCCGAGATTTACAGATCAAATTGCTGAATACCTCGCAAAAGGTAATCAGCCATTGATTTTCGTTGAAGATTATGCATGCAGCGATGCATGGTTGGATTAATTATTCAGTCAGTATGGATATAATAACAAAAATTGACAAAATGTTTTGCATGTTTGTTGGGGGTTTTAGCTTACAGAAGATCTTGAACTATTGACCTTCATAAATTTAGGTGTACACATCCAAAGAAGCTATACATGTAACTCTTACACATGATCTCAGGCTGCCAAACTTATAAAACTTTAAAGTCAGTTATATGGTGTCAGACATGTGGTTAAGGATCAGACAGATATTGCGGGTGGAAACCCGCTGTTGCCACTTCATGGGCTACTCTTTTCAATTAGCAGCATTACTGGAGTGAGAAATAGCCCAGTGGGCCCACAGACACGGATCGATCCCAGACATCCACTCATCAAGCGAACACTTTACCACAGGGCTACATCCCACCCTGAGTTCAGTATGAAAGAAAGAAATGCTTTATTTACGATGCACTCAACACATTTTATTTACAGTTATATGGCATCAGACATACCGTATTATGGTGAAGGACCACACAGTTTTTAAGAGAAAACCCGCTGTTGCCACTTCATAGGCTACTCTTTCCAATTAGCAGCAAGGGATATTTTATTTGCGCTTCCCACAGGCAGGATAGCACAAACTATGGCCTTTGTTGAATCAGTTATGGACGGCCTATTGAGCATTGCAGAGCACTCACTCAAGGTTTGGAGTCGGTATCTGGATTAAAAATCCCATACCTCGACTGGGATCTGAACCCTATACCTACCAGTCTGTAGACTGATGGCCTAACCACACCACCACCGAGTACTATAGAATATGGTCATGACACAACAGACTGGCTTTAAACCTAATGGGTTAACAACTCTATGCCAATGAAGCACATCAGCATCACAACTGGTATATCAAAAGCCGTGGTATGTGCTATCCTGTCTATGGGATGATGCATATTAAAGACCCCTTGCTGCTCATTGAAAAGAGTGGCCCTTGAAGTGGTGACAGCAGGTTTCCTTTCTCAATATCTGTGTGGTCCTTAACCATACGTCTAATGCTATATATCATTAAAATGTGTTGGGTGCGTCGTTAAATAAAACATTGCCTTCTTAAACCTAATGGCATAACTGCACTAGTGCATCAGTTCTTGTAAAGAAAACATTAAATTTACATGTGGACTGGATGTCTGGAATTGAATTAAAAACAAACTGGTCATCCTCAACCAGCTGTCTCCAAGAGGAAACCAAAAAAAAGAGCTCGTTAAGAAAAAGGAAATGGAAAAACAAAGTACGTAAGCGAAAGCTCCTGGGAGTGATTTCTACATTGTCTTCTGACATGGAAACAGATATAGTCATTTAAGCTGAAGAGGAAAGTGCAAGCAGAAGGCCGATTATGTGCATGCAAGTGTGCATCCAATTGAATTAACACGAAACCATTCTGCTAATTACATCACTAACATTTGTCTTTCTTTAGCTAGCTCTCGTCACCTAACACCCATGTGTTGTGTCAGTGAATTTCTCATGCTGGTAAAATATCCATTCACTACTCAGTATTGTTAAAGGCGTATTGTCACAGACCACTGACCTATTTAATGGTCTAACAAATTATTACATGAAAAACAATAATTTGATTTGTCCCTAAATGTACTTTATTTCAACCATCTTTAGAACCACAATACTCCATTTATTAATGACATTTTGTAAAAATAATTGAATCATGGCAATGGTCCATAATTCGAAAACTAAAATTGCTGAGTGGGATGACATGGATTTCACTCCATCATGGTCCAGTTAACGTGATGTGATAGCTAGATTTTGTTTCCAACAATAAATGTAATTTTTATTTATTATAAAACAAATTAAATCTGTGATAGTATGCCTTTAAGGATAGATTAAGAGTTACTAGTAATTTTAGGGTTAGGGTGACTCATCTGATGAAGTTATCTCTTTATACATGTATCATTATAATGGTGGTTAACAGGTGAAAATCATTCTCTGCTGTTTGGCCTCAGATTACAGTTATCTTCCCATTTGGTTGTCCAAAATCCGGAAATGTAACCGTGCAAGTAGTCTACTGTTTGACTTTGATTATTTCATGGCAGACAGCTATGAGGTGGTAACTATTTGACTGAAGTGACAGGGGAGAGCATGTAGTTTGTAAACATGTGTAACTTGTTGACATTGAAGACTTGTTTGTGGTAACTCCGGCCCATGCAAAAGTAGTGCTTTTTGTGTAAAATGGATGTACTCCGGCCTGGTTTAGAGGGTGTGTCTGTTTAAACCAATATGCTGGGAGAAAGAGCCGGACAACAGGGGTTGTCCTTTTCAGGGTATTTGTCCCCCAGGTACATACAAAAATCCAAAAATATATTAATAAAAATGTTATAGCCACTAAGGCTATATAGAAACATATAGGGAAATTAATTGTGGTCTGAGGCCGTTTGCTTGCTACATGGCCACAGATCAGAGTTATCTTCCCATTTGGTTGACCAAAATCCAGCAATATATATGCATAAGTTTGACTGTTATTTGACTGTAATTATTTCATGGCAGACAGCTTTCAAGTGGCAACTATTAGACTGAAGTTAACAGGGGAGTCAGTCTAGTTTACAAACGTGTGTAACTTGTTAACACTGAAGACTTTTTTTGTAGTAATTCCAGCACATGCATAAGTAATACTTTTTGCATAAACTGTGGTGTACTCTGGCCAGGTTTTGTGGGTGTGTTTGTTTGAACCAAAGATCAGAACAACAGGGGCTGTCCTTTTCAGGGCATGTTGCCCCCTGAAAGTCAAAGGTGCATTAGAATAAATCTACAGGCCTACTAATATTAATAAAAATGCTACATGGTGTATACTACCAAATCAAATCCCATAGATGACAATAATAACATGTTGGGCTAAAACTCCTACCTGCAGTGTATCAATCGAAATAAATGCCATGGATATATATACCACCCCTCACCCTTAAAAAATTGGGGTTCAAGCTTACAATGCAGCAAACTCAGGAATGTCCCTTTAAGCATTGTAAATGTATGTAGTTACATGCCTGTAAGATTTAAAGGCTTTTGTAAATTGAGCCCATATAGTGTAAATAATTGTGGTCTGTGGCCTCCTGTTAAAAGCAGGCAGGATCTAACTCAGTAACAGGGAGATACGTGACCTCCCCAACTTCGACAGTGATGCCTGAACACTGCCCCAGCCCTAAGGCTACCCTGGTTCATATAGGTTGGTACATTTAGGCTAAATTTTAAAAATCTGACAGCCTTTAATTTTTTCGGCCAAACTGTCTAAATTAGCATTCAATCACCAGCAAATTTTAGACATAACACAACAAATTACTTTTTGGCTTAATTTTCCTTCTGAGAAATTTCAAATTTGCTACCACTGCCTCTTCCGCCTCTACCTCGGTCAACCACAATTGGTCTTCGGTGCTCCATGTGCCAAGTCGTAAGCAAGAAGCCAACCCCTCCTCCTCTCACCTGTCTTGGAAGAGATGGAAGAGCTTGCTCTGCAAGCACTTGCGCCCATGACAGGCGTGTGCTATAATATCTTGTTCTGAATGTGCACGTTAAACCATTTGACCTGACCTGAACTAACTCAGTAGTACAGCATTAGGTTCAGGTGTTATTAGTGGCAGAATTAACCTTCTTCCAATGATACTGATGGATCAGTAGGTTATTTTCCATTCATTAACTGGTCTGTAATTAGCAGTGCTGTATATACAGAACCGTTTTAAGGATCCACAGAGCCTGTAACACAAATAACACTGGGAGCCTCCTTCCCAGGATATATAATTTGCAACCCCCTCGGGGAGAGGGGGAAAAAATGAACTGCGGAAAATAAATGTGCACATCACCGTGGTGCCTGCTTAAGAGCAGGGCTTACTGCATGTTCTGCTAGGATAAACCGGCTCTGTATGTATAGCCTAAAATGTTTAGATGGTGATGGGGAAGTCAACAGAAACCAAATTAGTTCACTGTAAAAGAGGATCTTTTAAAACTAAAAAAGACACATCAGGTTCTGTTTTCAGTCTTCGCCATGAGTAAAATCAAGGCGAGCTGTAGATCACTCTCCTTAATTGAGCCAGGTGAGCAATCGCTCTCCTTATTAAATATGTTTGTACAAATGTGCCATGTATTACTAGGCCTATATAACATTACGTTATCGATCGCTATTGCACATACATTTCTGAGACCTTTGTTCATAGTCTGATTTTCAAACGTAGTTCAGATGAGTAATTACTTGCAAATATGTTTTTCTAACTTCAATTAATTTTTTTTTTTAAATCATAGCTAAAATTTAAGGCGATCGATACGCCGCTCGTCTTAAACATTTGAGGCGTGTGAGGAGGTGAGCGCGAGCAATCGCTCGCCTTTCATGGCGAAGACTGGTTTTAATAATCATACCACTATTTCAGCATATGAGTGGCCTCTGGGTAACAAATATAGCAACTGTAAATATATAGATTAGAGTACATGCCCCTTTTCTTTCTTTTCTTTTCTTTTATTTGAATCAAAACTCATTTGAACGTCAGGCTAAGCGGAGGTCCAACTCCTATAATTATAGTGTAAAGACAGGGTTGATTCATGCATCTAGAACTGAATGAATGAATGAATGAATGAATGAATGAATGAATGAATGAATGAATGAATGAATGAATGAATGAATGAATTAATTAATTACTGTTTAATGACATCGCAGCACAAAAATAAACATCGGCTATTGGGTGTCATCATCATCTATAAATGAATGCAATATCATGTCTACTGTGGTATATTTTTCCATTAGTATCAAGGGATCTTTTATATGCACCTCACCATATAAAAGGACAGCACATACCATGGTGTTTAATATACCAGCCATGTGGCACCAGTTGGAACAGGAAAAACTGAATCCAAATATGAATGCACAACAGATATTTGATCCTTTGATCCAAGCACCCCATTTGAGTGCTCTGCTGACTGAGTGTGTGTGTGTGTGTGTGGTTAAATTTAGGCATGCTTCCATCAGAGAACTGGCCAAGCATGCCTATCATGGGCAAAATCTCTGACTGCCAGAGAGTTCTGTCCATGATAGTCTGACTGAGGTGAGGTGATGTCAGGTCAGGTCAGAGTTTATAATGTGCACATTCAGAACAAGCTGTTGTAGTGCACACCTGTCCTGGGCACAGGTACAGGCCTCAGCCGGCTCCTCCATCCAGGACAGTAACTGAGGTAC
>JAECMU010243306.1:0-16186 GCA_016106625.1 Dracogyra subfuscus | reverse complement strand
AGTCTGACTTCTAAACAAGGTTTCAGTCAAGTCTGACTTCTAAACATGGTTTCAATTAAGTCTAACTTCTAAACGAGGTTTCCATCAAGTCTGACTTCTAAACATGGTTTCAATCAAGTTTGACTTCTAAACGTGGTTTCAATCAAGTCTGACTTCTACACATGGTTTCAATCAAGTCTGACTTCTAAACGTGGTTTCAATCAAGTCTGACCTATGAAACATATTAAAAACTTTTGCACTTGGTGAGTTTTTCTGGCATTTATGAAAATTAATAAAATGCAGGTTTGATTAGGAATTGTACCAATACTTGACACCTTAGAGCAGTGTAAGCTGTATTTTAATTTTTAAAATGCAGAAAGTGTCTGCTGGCCCTTAATGAATTTTGTTGAGTGTATTATATGTACCCGATACACAAATATTGCAGATTTTAGTTCCTAACTTATTTTACTTTAATTATTATGTTGTTGCTGGTAATAGAGGTAGTGCTTTAAATAGTTTTTTCGTCTGTAAAATATTTCTTATTAAGAATATCTTCTCCAAAATTTGTAAACATACATTTATGTGTATTTGCTGTTCATTGTGATGTATACAGTTCCCACTAGAATTTCCAAGGCGTAAACCTTAATTTCGTCTTTTACCAAGCAACTCGCTATTTTGACAAATATATTAAACATAATTGAGTGACCTTTTCGTTAGTTATTAACTACTATATTAAGTTCTTGCATTTTACATTTCATGTAGAAGGTTACAAGGTATGTTTTGTGTGTCAGATGCTTATGCTACATAAGACAGTTAAAATATAGATCTAAAGAATTAACCTGAGGCAGCAGCATCTCCTCAGTGGTTTGAAGTTCAGCCTGGTGCATTCTAAAGAATCTCTACTGGCTTAATTCCACCTACATGTATGTATGTATGTATTGCTGCCCTAGGCCAAAACATTCACTTCCATTACCTGAGAGCCTTTGGACAGCTGGTGTGATACATTTAAGGAACATCAGTGAGTTTAGATCACCCTGTGCATCAAAAAACACATCTATCTTTTGGGTTGGAATTTCCTGTCTGCCCCAGATGCCCATGATATATATATTTGTTATCTATCCCTAGAGAAAACTCTGATGTCTGCATGAGATTGTACTTGTTATATGGATGGATTTTTGAAATGGTGTTTCAGGTATATACTGTACATGTGTGTATCTTTGTTTAGACATTCAGGAACTTGCACATATATATGTATTGTCTTGAATGTTTAAGTGATGTCTAGCCAGCATATAATTTGTGTTGACTTAGAAAGCTTGATTTAGATGTAAATACCAATTAAAGTGTGATTTATTCCAAGGTATCGTTGGTCATAGCATTGATCAGTTTTCGCATGCAGGTCCAGTAATTGTTTTACGACTGGTTATCAATGCCCATAGCTAGGAACATATTGTTCATTATCACATCATATTTTGCTTCAATGCTAGTTTCGGAGATCGTTATACACCTGAATTCTAAAACATGTGCAGCTGAAGTAATGAAGTCTGGTTTGCTTAAACACAGGTGTTTAAGCATAGTAAATATATGTAGTTCTACACCTGTAAATCTAAAACGGGCTTTGTAAATTCGGTCCTAAGTGATTGTTGAAAATGTTCAAATTGTTAATAATTGTATTTTTTTTTAGAAAAACTAAATATTCCATGCATAGTATATG
The DNA here is from genome assembly GCA_016106625.1 of Dracogyra subfuscus. NCBI lineage: Eukaryota > Metazoa > Mollusca > Gastropoda > Neomphalida > Peltospiridae > Dracogyra > Dracogyra subfuscus. Next base: position 14,496 of record JAECMU010243306.1, on the reverse strand, counting down.
GAGTACTATGGAAGACTTTGTGTAAAGGATCCCTTTGTACTATGGCAACATCCAGTTTCATTTCAGACAACCACATTAAACCTCACTTGGGGCACATACAATCCATGATGTTAATTAAGCTATATATCTGGAATGTCATGCTTGAACCGTTGCTGTAAGCAGTAGCAAAGAGCTGATATCAACATAGTCATTGCACTAATCACCATCATTATTCAGCAGACTTATGGAATCGGACTCCTTAATGTGTTTTTGAGATCATCTTATAGGATCATTATTTCTTTATTAGCCAAAAATTAAACAGTGTGTTCTTTTCATTAATCTTCTGAGAATTCAGTTATTTATTATAAAAATTAAATTATTACAGTATCATCTTACTATATTGTTACTGTTGAAAAATAAAAACTCTGTTTTAATTTTTTTTTTATAAATGGCTGCAGTACCATGGCCCTTCTAAGAAACATGAATTAATTTTGCAGAGCTCGAATTGGCAATACTAACAAACTGGTTAATTGGAACTCTTGGAATTGGATCTTCAAAACATTGCCTTTTGTGTACTGATGCATTGAGATTATTTTTTTGGTTTTTGTTTGTTTGTTTGTTTGTTTTGTTTGTTTTAGTTTGTAAATTGAAATGAGTTTGTGTGCATGTAATGGTTAATTATTTTGTTCTGTTGTTCAGTGTTGTTATTGCTGTTGTTATTTTTATGCATGTTTTGACTGTTGTTTCTTTGTGTTCCATAGACGAGTGCTTGTAAGGTAAGTATAGACACAGACTCTAGAGCATCAAACTGCTAACTCTAGCTTTTATCTCTTCACTACAGCACCTTAATCATAACAACACAATCGATAACTATTTCAAATGATATAGGAATAACATTTAAAGGGCTTGTTCTATTTTTATAGAGTTATGTCTGTGAAGTTTGTTTTTGGTTATACCTCTTGACGACAATTACAGCTGTAATACGACAATTACAGCTTTAATACGGCATTTTGTATGACCTACTATGATGTATTTGACATGATTTGTCAACATACAGCAGCTACACAATGAAGAATCCATTATGTTTAAGGGGCGGGATGTAGCCCAGTGGTAGAGTGTTCACTTTATGCATGGTCAGTCTAGGATTGATCCTTAACCATATGTCTGACGCCATATAACCATGAATAAAATGTGTTTAGTGTGTCGTTAAATAAAACATTTCTGTCCTTCCATTATGTTTAATTGTCATTATATGTACACTACATGTACATATGCAGGAGACATGAATATACATGTATAAATTACATTTTGTTTAATCTCCTGTGGTATTTTGTATAACAGTCACATCACTGGTTATTCAAAGATATTTACATACCTGGATATAAAGACCATCTGCTTTTAGGTCTTTCATCTATGACATTTTATTGGCTTATGTTGTACTTTAATAGAAAATAATTTCATTTGAATCACAACAAAATATTTTCAGGTAAATATGTTAATTTCATACATGGATGATACCTGTTTTTGTTCCATATTTTTAACAGCCCTTTTTATTTTTTATTTGTTGTTATCATTGGTTCTAACTATATGCAATTTTGAAACAAATTAAATAGTCTATTCTGATCTGTATTATACATTTATAATACAGTTTTGAGTCAACAAACCAGGCAATCACCATTTTCTTGTAGAATTTTTTTTTTAATTCAGATTTAATTTTCCAAAATGGAAGATGCTCTTGAAGTTTATCTTTACTTACAGCTCTGACACTATGTTATATTTTACTTTATTTTGCCATTGACATCCTAGTCCTTGTTACCTCATCCATGAAAGATGTTGTCCATGAGCTCTAGTAGTAGATTTTTTACTTTGTACTTAGTATTTCTTTACTAAAAACAATAATGCTGAAGCTAACATGATTTGAAAAATATTCAGTATAACATCAATGTGATTAATTTGCCTTCTCTAATATCCACTCTGCTGTGCACATCACATTTTTAATATGTTGATATGTAGTACAATATTAATACACTAATCTAGGTAACTATCCTAGAAAAAGTAACAATAACTAACTAAAATGGCTTTATAGATGAAGCAGAATATATTAAGTATGCATACATATGCAGCCATGCAGCTATGGTTGCTCGCAAGACTGGTTTCTCACCCAGCATTAAATGAATGTGATAGGATACAGCATGATAAAAACAAGTTAAATTATTTGCAAGCACTCGCTGCTACAAACACACACCTGTAGCATATTCAGGAGGATAAATCCTTTTTCATCTTACATTAAGCATAAAAACTAGTTGAGTGAACGACTGCAATCACTCCATCTTGAACATGCCTCTGCTTTCAGCTCAAGCTTTTGACAAAGAGCATATAAAAGGTGTCATGCTGATGTTTGACAGAAATAGCACATGTGGTGGCAATGGGTTGTCTTTTAGCACTACACTAGTTTAATCCATATTAAACTGTCTTGATGTTCAAAGGGCATCATTCTCGCTTCATTTGCTGCAAAGTCCTACCTTTGAATACCAGCTAAGCTCAAACTTGAACAAACACCAATACCAACCATTTACTTCCCCTCCTCCCCCCCCCCCTCCCCCCAACCAAGCTCTGAGAATTTTGAGTTGATACAAAGTCACTGTGACAGCGGCTATAATACCAGATCCATTATCTAGGATCATCTTTTCTGATCAATAGATTTTTGTTACCTAGTTAAATCCATGTGTTACATTTTATTGCTTTCCTACAGGTATGCCCTTGATTGCCTTCATTAGACAGATACAGCTGAAGCTTTTGAAGTCCACTGTGTCTGTCATATAACCATCCCTTATTTCAGTTTTATTTATTTACCATCTCATTTCACTGAACGTCGTTACATGCATTGGAAGTCCTATTGTTTTTGTTTAACATAGATGTACATGTGATCTGTATGTAGTAACAGAGGACCAACATTCATTGGTTATGTGCATTTATTAGATCTTTAATGTTTGATGCATGTTTGTCTGTTAACAAGATTTATGTTATATATATACATGTTTTGGCTTTGAGCTTTAACATTCTATGCTTCATATAGTGTGATATATTATGCTAGATTCTAATCTATGTGCTATTCGGTTGTTTTGCTTTTTGTATCATATGCAAAGTTTTTAACAACTTGTCAATTAAGAACACTCAGCACTTGACATTACTTTAAGTACATGTATGCAACCATCTGTATAAAGGCCAGCTGTTATTAAACATATTTTTGTTAGTTCTAAGTAAATTCAGATATAGTAGCACTTGGTGGCCATTTCTTTTAATTGAATCTTTTTACTAATGGATCAAGAAGGCAGATCTAAAAAGGTTTTAGAAGATGAAACAAACAAACAAAGAGGGACAATAAAATTTTAGTTTGGAATCTTATCTATATAGTTATCCATTTTTGTTAAGCTGATATTAGCAGCCATAAGATGCCAAGTATACATATAAAACATAGGCATCAAAATAAATCAAGAGCCACTGTTTAGGTTGGGGGAGGGGGGGTAATTTATCACATGCTAAGAAAATCAAGAATGGTACTTGTACTGTAGTTACATATATATATATAACATTTTATTATATAATGTAAGTATCACATGTCACACATTATTGTTTGGGGATACCTGTGGTATGGACAAACAGAATAAATTAAAACATCAATGTAAAAGAAAATTTGATTTGAAAATTAAAGATACCCTAATGATTTTATTTTATTATTAAAGTTTGTTTTTAAGTTTTTCATGGTCCTACATTCACGTACATCTATGAAAAAAATAATTAATCTTTTAAAATCCTTTTTTCCAATGGCATATACAACTTGTGAAAAAAAACCCCACATTATTGAATGCTGTAAAAATACATATAGTACTGCAAATGTGATTGTTTGCATTTAAAGTACAAGGTCACATTGAGATGTCATTCTGTGAGCAATGTTCAGACTTAATGAACAGTGTGGTAAAAAGATGATACAGGTACTTAGAATTGATAGGAAAATTACAGCATTGTGAAGAAGTCATGTGGAAAATGATAGACTGATAATACATGGCCACTTGGTCAATGGCCACCGGACAGATCATATTGTGTTCACTTCGTGAGACCGGAAAACTGGCAAGATTGGAAAAACATCATTACATTATTATGTACGTGCGAATTAATGTAACGGAAGTGTGTGAAAACAAGTGTACGTGGCGCAGTGAAAATAGAGAAAGTATTATCATGTGCTGCTGTATGGGTCTAATGTAGCATGGTACAAATCTGGAAAGTATTGCATTTCTGCTGTGTATTGCAGCATACAGATATAGGTGATTTCTCTGTAAGATAGAGGATTCACTTTCAGCATGGCAGTGGGCATTCTGTTAATCTTGTTTCTACTTGATTAGTTTGAATGAATAAGTTTAAGAAGGCACTGACCCTGATTAAGTTAGGGTTTTATTTGTTTGTTTAATGACACCACCGGAGGACATTTGATGTATTAATCACCAGCTATTTGATGTCAAACATTGGTAATTTGGAAACCTGCTACATTTTCTTCCATTGGAAGCCAGGGGTCTTTTATATGCACTTTTCCACAGACAGGATGTGCTAGTCATGGGCACTGGATGCACTGGTTGTGATGAGGAGGGAACACCCAGACAAAGAATATTGGTACATTGAGGAGGTTCAGTTCTGTGATAGAGGCACCTGAGACAAGCGCTCTACCAACTGAGCTAGATCCTGCCTTGCTGGCCTTGATTAAAAGGCAGTGTATGGTAACTGGCCTCAGTGGTGTCGTGTTTAAGCCATCAGACATAAGGCTGGTAGGTACATGATCAGGGTTCGAACTTAACGGTTGCCCGATCACCCCTGGCGACTGAAAACAACGACGGGCGACTGAAAACCCACAGTAAGGTTGCCCGCCTAGCGACCGATTTTTAAAAGCAAAATTTAAATCCGTAATTAATAAATAAGTAAAAGTATTATTCGGGCAAGTGAAAATAGAGCTGGGCAAGTGAAAGTGCTGTCACCACTTGCCCGGATGTCAACTCGGTAAAAAAGTTAAGCGCAGACACTGCATGATTCCACAGTTCAGTACTAACTCCCACCCAGAGTGAGTTTTAATGACTGTGGGTAGGTGTAAGACCACTACACCCTCTTCTCTTTCACTAACCATTAACAATTAGTCCACTGCCCTAAACAGACAGCTCAGATAGCTCAGGTGTGTGCCCAGGACAGCGTGCCTGAACCTTAATTGAATATAAGCACAAAACTAAGTTGATATAAATGAATAATGGTTATTGCAGCTTTTAAAACTTAAATGACAGATTAGTAGATTACATTAATATCGTCAGTTTAGATATATCCCATGTGTTTGTGGTTGTCCTGGTGTTTGTTGGAGTTTAACATGCAGTTCATACATGTATTGTGTACATACCTCAGAAACTAAGTCTATGTTGTGACATTAAAGCCTGGTATTATAATGCATGTTATATGGTCAAAATTAAAATAATAGTTGCTGTAATTCATTCAACTTTACCAAAACAAATTGAAAGAATGATATTTTGTAGAAATAAAATTTCATTTTCCTTGTAATTCTTTGTTTTCTTTTTAATTCTTTTGTTTTCTATTTGATTCTGTTTTGTTTTCTACTTTTTTTGTTTTCTTCTTTCTTTGTTACTTTTGTTTCTTTCCTTTTTTCTATCTGTCTTTATTTTTCTTCTTTCTTTTATGTAGCTACGTAGAATCTATACTTGGTAACACACTGTTCACATGGTCAGTATATGGCAACAGATTAGTTCTTGTTAAACTGATAAATGATAAACTATTTTAAATTTGCGTATGTACAACACAGCCAACACGAGGTAGTTATTTAATACTTGTAGTTGACACATGTTATTGCATTGTGAAGCCACATGGAAAATGAAGCACAAAATATTGTGTGGTGAAGTGAAAATATTGTCCTCGGGCTACTTCTTTTCTATACGGATTAACTTTTCATGCTATGTCACGCATTTCTCTAATCCTGTTATATTTGGATAGATATATTATAAGCACTCTATTGTAATATAGGAACAGTAATGTGTTACACACTGGCTTTGGTAAACTAATACTATATATATTGTACATTAAGGGAGATTATAGTCTGGTGGTGAATTGCTCACTTGAGATGCAATGATCTATTACTCTCAAAGAATTAATTGTTTGCACTTACAACCAATACCCCACACTTAGTATATCAAAATCTGTTGCATATACTGTCCTGTTATGATTTTAGGAGTAGCTTGTATTTCTTGGGCAAATCCATTCTCTGATTGGGATTCCCCCCATCCTGACTATTGCCCCACAATTGGTATATTAAAGCCTGTGGTATATTCTGTCCTGTCAGTGGGAGAGTACAAATAAAAGATCCCTTGCTGCTAATGAGAACATGTGGCAGGTTTTCTCTGAAGGCAAAATTTCAAATTGTTTGACATTCCATAGCCGAATGTTGTCATTGAATAAAACAAACTTTTAACTCCAGAGCCAGTGTTGATCTAATTGGAAATAGCTGTTGTTTAAAAATATGCTAAGATATCAAACTTTAAAAATTCCTGGGTCATTTCACATAAGGGTGATCTATGTGTCCCTTCTAGAACCCCGTTTATTGTAACTAATAAAAAACCCAAAAACAATTATTGAAACTTGTGTAATTTAATACTTATTCCTGGGGCCAATGCTAATCTATCTAATCTAAAAACATCTTTACCTGCATGTTCAGAGCAAACTGTTGTAGCGCACACCTATCCTGGGCATGTATATATACAGCTATGGGATCTACAATGTTAGACATTTTTTACTTATTTACAATAAACAGAGTGCTGGACAGGACAAAAAGCAGGACTTTACAAATGTGAGAACATCACCAGCCCTCATGGAAGCTTTGGCTAGTGGCCCTGTGTAATATAGTTGATAATTTTCACTAGCCAGGACCAAAACTTCACTAATCAGGACTAAAACTTCACTAGTCAGGACTAAACATTCACTAGTCAGGACCAAGGGTTAGTGGATTTGTTGAACATTGAAATGAATGTAAATGAAATGGCCCTCCCTTCTTTGTTTCTTACTTAGAAGATCATATACAATTTTAGTTTTGTACATATATAGCTGACTATAAGGTTCAGTTGAAACTGACCTTGACAAATATTACTGTTAGTTGTGTGAAAGAAACCAGCTACTTTTATATACTGGTAAGTACTTTCTTAAACAGGACAGCACATACCACAACCATTGCTGTATTCCACTCATGGAGTACAGTAATGCCTGCAAGACTAAATTTTCTCCAGCCGATCATCTAAATGCAAGTACTTGCTGAACCCAACATTCTTTAGGTTGAGCATCAACAAGACCCGTTGTTTTCACATGATATACAGTCTAGCACTGACCTTATTGTTCATGCCACTCCTTCCAAATCAATGGAATCTCAAGCTGCAACTACAATGCAGGTGGTTTTTGTTTTTTATTTCCTGCTTGTAAGAATTTGCTAAACAAACGGCCAGTTCAAAATAAAAACATTTACCCATTCTGTCAATAAGAAATAAAAAACCCATATGACATACCATGTTAAAAGCAGAGACACAGAATTTAACACAGGCTGAAGTTAAGTCAAATGTTTATTGTCCAAACATTCTGCTACTGTTTTTTGCTCATTAGTGAAGTTTGATGAAAGATAATGTTTGTTGGTACTTATATAGAGGATAATAAACAAGCTACCAACTATTATCTAATTTATCTTCGGAGTATAATGATTTTCCTTTGTCATAAGCTTCACGGCAGAGAAAATTAGGTACAATAGGTAAAATAAGGTAATATTCCACTTAGTAACCTACAAGCATATACAAGTATTTAAATACATACATAAAAGAATATCCATTTTCAGCTATTTATGTTAATAACATTCATAATTACCATTTGCGACTATACAATAGAAAAAGAAAGAAAAAAAGAGCATCTGTTGCAATAATACGTTTTTCCTCCTGCTGTAATAATATTGATGCATGTATAGGCCACTACAGTATACTAGTCTTAATGGATATGGATTAAACTGTGTTGCTGCAATAAACACACAGTATTTTCTTCTGAGTTTTTTTGTATTTGAGGGGCGGGATGTAGCTCAGTGGTACAGTGCTCGTTCGATGCTCGTTCGATGCGTGGTCGGTCTGGGATCGATCCATGTCAGTGGGTCCATTGGGCTATTTCTCGTCACAGCCAGTGCACCATGACTGGTATATCAAAGGCCATGGTATATACTATCCTGCCTGTGGGATGGTGCATATAAATGATCCCTTGCTGCTAATCAGAAAGAGTAGCCCATGAAGTGGTGACAGCAGGTTTTCTCTCTCAGTATCTGTGTGGTCCTTAACCATATGTTTGATGCCATATAACTGTAAATAAAATGTGTTGAGTGTATCATTAAATAAAACATTTCTATCTTTCTTTTTGTATTTGATGTTGACACTGGTTATTTTGCTCTCAGTCAGACTAATGACATCGCCAGAAGTGTTGATTCTGGTACAGGATTGAATGTATGAAATACATGAAGTCGTAGCTCTTTTTGTGTGGGTGTGTTCCTTTGATCTTACTTCATTTCCAGTCAAATGGCTCCTCATTCATTAATAGCCATATATCCAGGTCATCAGGTTGGTAAGGTGTAAACAGTCTTTCACATAGCAACGACATTGATGTATTTGATAAATACAGTACAATGTTTCTTACAATTAAGCTTACTTGTCCGGGATTTATTCAGGCAGTCTGTGCTACCAAACATATAGACCCTTCCCAAAAGCAAGTGACACTGAAAATTTCCAATCTGATGTGTAAATAATTTTATTATATTTATGTCTATTCTCATAAATTAATTTAACAATGCTGCATTGCACCATTCAGTAACCATTATCAAAATCACAGGGGCTGGACATTGGTAAATTGCTCACTTGATGCTATTTTTCGTTCCAGCCAGTGTACCATGACTGGTATATCAAAGGCGGTGGTATGTGTTATCCTGTCTATTGGATGGTGCATATAAATGACACCTTACTACTAATGGGAAAATGTAACATGTTTCCTCTCTGTGACTGTAAAAAATAACCATATATCTGACATCCAATAGCCACTGATTAATAAGTCAATGTGCTCTAGTGGTGTCATTAAACAAAACAAATTTTCTCTAAGACTGTATGTCAAAATTTCCAAATGTTTGACATCCAATAGCCAATGATTAATAAATCGTCCTCTGCCGCTAATAAAGCTGGTCTGACCCAAGGCACTAACGACCGCCAATAGTAGGGGTGCATAGTAGGTGGTTACAAGTGCCTCTTAACAATGCCAGAACTCCCCGAAGTGGTCAGACTAAGCCCACAGCTAAAAGCTGAGGGGGAATGGCAGGTGTGTGGCACAGACCGCCACAAGAGACAAGCACCTGTCGCGGTTGGAGAGACAAGGACTGGGATATGGAGGTGGACAGCGAAAGAAGTTGAAAGATAGGAGGAGTTGCCAGATCGGGAAGAAATAAGATGGAGTTCAAAGGAAAGAAAGGAAAGGGGGCAGTGGGATTAAAAAAAAATCAAAAAAAAATCAATGTGCTCCAGTGTAAACAAAACAAACTTTAATTATTTTTTTTTAAATCCCAATTATGATTAAATTGCTCAGATTTTCCCAATCTCCTCCGATCTGGAACCCTGCCAACAAATCCAGGATCAATCCCTGCCTGTACATTCGGAGATGTCAGTTATATGTTGCCTCTTTTTTTATAAATGTTTTCTGGGTGTAGAGGGTTTTATTGGCCTTCGTATATGATGAAACAATATTTGGAACTTCAAAAATACAGATACTGCATTTCCTGGGACATACAAAAGATCATGTCTTTTCTGGTGTCATCATGTCAACTATCAAAAACCGAATCTCTTTGTACCCACTAACGGAACTGTTTTTATCACAATAGACAAATGCCCAAAAGCAGATTTTCCATGTCCAATATAAAGTCCTATGTCTAATACTCATAGCAGTTCCAACAATAAGAACTTCTCATTATCACAAACAACATTTGGACATTTTTAGCTGATCTAAGTTTCTTAAACTGGTGAAGAACCAATTACAGAGTACAATTTGTAAATAAAGCATCAAAGAAAGAAAGAAATGTTTTATTTAATGACACACTCAATACTTTTTTTTTTTTTAATTAGCAGCAAGGGATCTTTTATATGCACCATCCCACAGGCAGGGTAGTACATACCATGGCCTTTTATATATCACTCTTGGTAGACTGGCTGGAACGAAAAATAGTCCAATGGGCCCATCGACAGGGATCGATCCCACACCGACTGCTCATCGAGCAAGCACTGGGCTACGACTCGCCCTTAATAAAGTATCAAATACCAAGTGCTCGCTATGATTGCCATTGTACATATATCTTGCCAAAATTTTTCCAAAATGTATATAAAACAGTTAAATGTCCATTTGAAATTATGCAACTAATTCGAGAATTAAAAACAGACTAGATCTTGACAGCAGCCCTTCACCAATAACATAATGCTCTTAAATTGGGTGGAGGATGGAAGGGGAGCTATGGGACTGTTAAGAAACTTATTGAGAAAGAGAAGAGAGGATGTGTTTGACAGCTCACCCTGGCAGGTTAATATTAGCTGGTAGATAAAGTATGGAGTTAATATTTAAAACAAATAAAATTGCATTATTGTTAGGCTTTGGTATTTAGGTCAAATGACATTTCTAGCAGATGGTAATAGCTGGGCACTATTTCATCAGTACAGGGCTTAAAATGCATGTTGCTGCCTATGAATATGTGTAGCTGTGGCCTATGAATACACATACCTGCCATTGAATATGCATAGCTGCCTATGAATACACATACCTGCCTTTGAATACACATAGCTGCCTATGAATACATGTACCTGCATATGAATACACATAGCTGCCTATGAATACACATACCTGCCTTTGAATACACATAGCTGCCTATGAATACACGTACCTGCCTTTGAATATGCATAGATGCCTATGAATACACGTACCTGCCTTTGAATACACATAGCTGCCTATGAATACACGTACCTGCCTATGAATACATGTACCTGCCTATGAATACACATAGCTGCCTATGAATACACATACCTGCCTTTGAATATGCATAGCTGCCTATGAATATACATACCTGCCTTTGAATATGCATAACTGCCTATGAATAGTGAATACACATACCTGCCTTTGAATACACATAGCTGCCTATGAATACACATACCTGCCTTTGAATATGCGTAGCTGCCTATGAATACACATAGCTGCCTATGAATACGCATAAAATGCATGTAGCTGCCTATGAATGTGTAGCTGTGGCCTATGAATACACATACCTGCCTTTGAATACACATAGCTGCCTGTGAATACACGTACCTGCCTTTGAATATGCATAGCTGCCTATGAATACACATACCTGCCTATGAATACACATAGCTGCATGAATATGTCAGAATATAGCAGCTTGTAAAGCAGTCCATTTCTTAGACCTAGCAGGTGTAATAACAATTCATCTGCTAAAATCAAAACAAAAAAATCTAAGGTCACTTTTCTAGAAACAGATTTAAATATGATTATCTCATCTGCTCTTTAGCTCAAGATTATGTTATATTTTAATTCCACAATGCTCTAAAATACACCTCAGAGGTCCTAGTTTTTCAAACACAATCCCAAAGTATATGCTGTCATATTTTCAGGAGGTCATATTTTCACTTTGGCAGGACCTATTTCTGTTGGCCTGCTACAGGCCATCTTTTACTTCCTATTTCAAGCCCTGCCAGTTGTTTGTTCATGTGTCTATTACACAATTTTAAATTCACTTGACCTGGCAATCAGTTACATATATGGCTCAATGCACGTTTGAGGTATTTGATTAGGCAATTCGGTGCTCATGCTAGTGTAATGCATGTAGCTAGACAATTGGTTACTTAGGGGAAAATCACACACCCCAACTTTGGTTACGGTACTTTAGATTTTGAAATATTGTACCCTGGTATAAAAAAAATGTCGCCTTTTATTTCAGTTCTTAAAGCTGCATGCCCTAGTTCCATCCAGCGAAAATAAATTATAATTTTGGTTAATCTACAAACTTGTAACACATTCAGACGTTTTTATAATATGGAGTGAAAAAAAGCAGGTTTTATATCGATAAATACCATGGGAATCCCCATGTTCCAATTGCTTGAAATAATTTTGAAAGTTAATATTCTGATGTCACTGGTAGATGTCGCTCGAAGCACAAAAATGCCTACGTCACGACAAATTTCACAGAGTACGCACATACTTGTGGTGCGTTCCTTTCACCTTTCCTGGACATATTCCAACTGTTCTGTCCTGGACAGCGAAAAGAATGAGTTTGGAACAGGAAATTACTTTACGAACATGGGTGCTTCTGTTTAGGAAGTGGCTACTGCAGCAATCATGATACTTAAATCGGAATAAGACGACCCTGACCATGTTGATTATACTACAGTGTTTGAATTAATAAATAAACCGCAGCAATTAGCCTACATTTGCTATTCGGAACCGGGTACTAGTGCCTAACCTATTGTTATTAGCGATTAGATGCACCCTTTATTATTTGTGGTGGTGGTAGTGGTGGTGGTGGTAGTAGCAGCAGTAGTAGTAGTCGTCGTCGTCAGGGGTGAAGAGGCACTTCCCCTCCCCAGGACGAAAATGTAAGATTTTGTTTTCCTACTCTTATTTAAATAAAGTTAACAATATAGCTTGCGTCCCCCCATCCCCAAAGGTTGTATCCCCTCTCCAGATATCGTAAGACGTAGCAAAATTATTAGTTTTAAGGGTTTGTAACATTTGTATTGAGACACTTACTTGTATGAACTTTATTGTTAATGAAAATATTCATGAACTGTGAAGAAAAACCTCACAAGCGAACGACAACAAATCATATGTTGATTGCGCAAACCGTGCACGAGAAAACAAACCAAACCAAAATGATAACGGTCACATGGTATAGCAATGGCTGTGACACTGAAATAGAAATATTCCCTCTAAAAATAAATTAGACCTCATCTGCTCAGCGTTTTTCTCGGAGGCACGTACCTTTTTAAGAAATATGAAAAATGCATTTTGTGGTATTACAAACACAAGGATTACCAGGATTACCAAAAAACCACTTAAGGTGAATGGAAATGTATATTCTAAATAATAAACAGTAAGTAACGTGCAATTTTATTTGTGAAAAAATGGGTTTATTAGCAAAAAACAGTGGTTTAATGGTTAACAACTAGCCGTTACTATTGCATGTCCCTTTAATGACATCACTGATGATACTCCTCACATTTACTACACCAGTGTTATTGCTCAGTGACCAGTATGCCACAGGCTGTAGGATGTGTTCTGTTGTACATAAGAAAAGTACATAATTATGAAATCACCCAATTGCTGCAGGGAAGAAGAAGAAGAAGTGCTTTTTATTTAACAATGCACTCAACAAATTTTATTTACGGTTATATGGCGTCAGACATATGGTTAAGGACCACAAAGATTTTGAGAGGAAACCTGCTGTCGTCACTTCATGGGCTATTCTTTCCGATTGGCAGCAAGGGATCTTTTATTTGTGCTTCCCACAGACAGGATAGCACAAACCATGGCCTTTGTTGAACCAGTTATGGATCACTGGTCAGTGCAAGTGGTTTACACCTACCCATTGAGCCTTGTGGAGTACTCACTCATGGTTTGGAGTCGGTATCTGGATTAAAAATCCCATGCCTCGACTGGGATCCGAACCCAGTACCTACCAGCCTGTTGACCGATGGCTAACCACGACACCACCGAGGCCGGTGCATGCATAGTATAAAGAAAAATTGTAATTAATGCCCGTTTGAAAAGAGAGAAGCAAGTCCGTAAAGGATAGAATGCTATATAGCTTATGTGAAGTATAGTCACGTATATGGTAAAGCAGCCACCTCTGTAAAGAGGCCAATTTAGTAGTTTTATTTTATTATATAAACACTAAAACAATTTTAAAAAATACTGAAGGTGTAAAACATTAAATGGACAGCTATCCAATATCCAGTTGACTGTTCAGTTTTAATCAATCTGAATACTGCAAATAAAAATTGTCATTTGTTGTACACAATTTCAAAACACTTCACTGGAAGGTTGAGGACGAATACCCCACAGATAATTTTAGTGATTTCCCTAGAAATTAGGCACGGCATGGTAGACCAGACACTTTTGGGGCATTTTCACCATTTTCGGGGCACTTGTTTTTCATTAAAAATACAAATTTGTTTTAATGAAAGTAAACATTAAAGTAATTTATGCATTTGCTTTAATAAATGAATGGCAAAAGATATAAAAGGCATATTTTATTAATTAATAATAAATTTGTGGGTGTTTTATAAGGGCAATTGCAGAATTAATTACTGAAAAAGGCTTCTTTAATCTCAGGGCAGCATGGTGCTTATTGAGGCAAGATGGTGCTAGACT
>JAECMU010242929.1:0-14281 GCA_016106625.1 Dracogyra subfuscus | reverse complement strand
CTACTAACACTTTATAAAATATTAATTCTGAAATTGGAAGTTACGTTGTCATGATCAAACCGGTTTTAACGAAAGACTCTAGTACCCCGTATCATCAAACGAACTTTCTTCGTACAGTGCAATATTTCTCTTTTAATTGTTTGAGACGAACCCTACAATCTGAAATCGACAACCGCACGTGCTAACTGAAACTGAAAACAAGCTGTAGTTTGAACTTTGCCGAGCTATGGCGGCAATGACTACAAATCGAGCGTATACTTTTGACGATATCCGTTCATAGCGAACACGCACGAGTTTTTTTAAAAGTGCATTTGGGCTTGTATTTCATATTTCTACATGATGTTATAATATGATATCCAGACATAGCAGCTTTAATAGTTTTGCAATGTGTAAACAGGATAGACTTTTATAACATGTTCGTCTATAATCGTGCAGAAATGTGGTAAAGCCACATTATAAAATATGTTTACATATATATTTTGAGAAAAACAGGTTTACAAATAAGAGATAACATAAATATCAGTTAAGTACTTGTTTGCGAGTACTGAATTAATGAAATATCTTTAATATTAGATAATGATTGTTTTCCGAATGTTTCAAATTGTCAGAATACTAAATTGAAATTGTTAATATTCTATGGAATTCCAAAATATATACATGGACTAATTTATTTATTTGGTCTAAGTAATTATTAAGGCTTGAGGCATTGACTAACAGAAGTTTAGTATATTCAGTAAAAATTACTTTGGTATGAATGTATCTCCACAGCTGGGATCTACACTGTGTCTCAAACCAAGGTTTCGGAACCTAATGAAGGACGTTGTGGTTGAAGTAAACACAACTTTATTCAATGCTGCTGAAATTTTTTCACTTCTGGTCTTTCTGTGACAGTGGTTGGCAAAACATGAAACAATAGTCAGCTAACGCCTTCTAATTCATTTATAACACAGATTGTAATGACATCGTATGTATCTCTGTTACAGAGTCTAACAATTTGCTCTGAATATCTGTTGTAACATGAAGGTAAAAAAACAACACAATATTTTCACCATTTATGAATTTAAAAAATAAAATAAATATATATATTTTTAAAATCAACCAACCAAAAACTAATTATTATTATTATGAAACAACTACTATACACGACCGCGTGAATTATGTTAATCATCAATTATTAATATACACACATAATTTAACACTCAATCTAGGTATCGTGTTCCCCTTATGAAGTTGTTTTTCCAAGTCTGTATATTAGATGCCATATCTGATAACATTTCTCTATTTTTGACAGCTAGTTTGTATTATTTTCCATCTGATTATCAATCTGCTACAATAATGTGGCAGTAAATATACACAATAAAAACATTAAGGGGATTTGTTATATACTTGTCGAACCCTTTAGACAAGGTCACCATTTTGGCGGCCAATTTGAATAGTGAGCAATATGGTGGCCATCTGGATTTTGAACATTATTTGATCGATGTAGCCATCATTAAATTTATCTATATTGACACAAATTTACATACATAAATGAATGTTCGCGTTTAAGCACAATTTATTTTTAAAAAAACTATTTGCACCATAAGATTCCTTGGGGAAAAATCGTTCTGACTAAACTTGAAACATAATGTGAACACATCATAAAGAGACAAAATCTGAGACTGACTTCTGGGCAAGTGGAAAACACAGCACGATTATCAGAGTGGGACATCATATTTAACAGCGAGCTACACATTTCCAGATGCATGTTGGCAATATGATCCACCTATGTTCTGATCCTGGATATGAGAAGATCTAATATTTAGTGGCAAAACCTTTCATAGCAATGTGTTTTCCCTAATGTTGTACCCCACCTCCCACTCTCTGACTAAACTGTCTTCAAAACTGCATAAATTGTGATCCCTTCATATGTTTTACAACGGAACGTGTGCTCACCAATGAGAACATTTTAAAACTGAATTATTATTGAATAAGGTCTTACATTAAATAAGGCCAGAAAGAAGCAGATATATACCTATTTATTTGTAGCTATGCATTTTTAAATAATGGCGTCCTCTGACATATTTCTAAAATTGTATCCATCTTTGGCCATTGCACACTAGTGATTAATAAGATTGTTTTTATTCGAGTCACATGACATCAATTCCCTAACAGTATGGCCACTTTGGACCATCACACTGAGGTTTACAATAAACCACATAAAATAAGCTTTGAAATGGATTTCTTTTCTCTCTGTCTCTCTCTCTCTCTCTCTCTCTCTCTCTCTCTCTCTCTCTCTCTCTCTCTCTCTCTCTCTCTCTCGGGGAACAGATTGGGGGTAATGATAGGTATGTAAAGCTGCAATGCTCGCAGTGATGCGTGATTTCCATTTCGACGTAGACGAGTTATAAGATGCCAAGACTAAATCTACCGAATCGAATCGAAACATGGCAGTCAGCAGTCACATGCCACACAAACCACAGAGCACCATTTCACGTCTCTGGAACAGGTACCAGCAGTTTCAATCGGCTGAAGACCGCCACAGAAGTGATAGACTTCGCATAACAACATCATCACAAGATCGCTACATCCTGGTTCTGAACATGCGTCACCGAACTGCCACAGCAACAAACACTGCTGGACGCATACATGGTTTGAGAAGGGTGTCTGCAGAAACCATTCGGAATCGAACCCGAGAAGCTGGTTTATGGGCTAGGAGACCATATGTTGGCCCCGTCCTGCGACGTCAACATGGAGATTTACGTGCTCGCTGGTGTACGAATGTACAGTGATGGAACTTGGGAGACTGGCGGTGAGTATGGTTCAGCGACGAGTCACGTGTCCTTCTATAGCGACGTGATGTACGACATCGTGTACACAGACACCGCAATTAACATTTTGCCAACAACTGCATCGCCAAAGTTGACAGATTCGGTGGAGAGAGTATCATGATGTGGGGATCCATCTCATACATCGGCATAACTGGACGTGTGTGCGTGTACAAGGCCACTTGACAGCTGTACGCTACTGGGATGAAATTCTTCGCCGTTATTGTCGGGCTGTATTCTGACCAAAATCAAAAGGCACTATTATTATAAAATGGTTTATAACAAGTAAGCCAGGCATAAAATGCCTTTCCCGACATTTTATGGGTGGTGGTTGTCCGAGTCATGCTTCTTATGAAAAATGTAAATTTAGAAAACCTAAAACGTGTTTTGTTTTCTTTAGATTTAACTGGCAAAAGAAGTGTATATGTATGTAGAATATGATTTTGAAAGATATAACCTAAGTGTAGTTAGGGAGCCAAGGTTAACATGTTTTGGTCAAGGTACTGAGATACTGGGACAGATACAGAGACAGCCAGACATATAACAGTGCCAAATTATAAACTGAAAGTGGCAAATTGAAATAATAAAGAACTGCATCTATGAACAAGTAGGTATAATGAATAAGTCATTTGAGCTTCAGTGATTTTTTGGAAATCATCCATTGCAGACGTTGTGTCACGAGCACCATGACCCGTGGTTACTCCAGGCTCATTTTCAAGTGACGTAACATCTATGTTGGTATCTTGCAAATCCATACCACATTGAAGTTCCTTAACACAGTAACTATCCAGATGCAACTAAGTATGTTGACTTTCTTTTCATCAAATGATGTTGCCAGATACCTGCTCTCAAAATAGACAAGAACCTTCAGATTGATAACTATGCGTGTGCATCTTGTCCAAGAAGTCAGTTTTTGTTACAACATATGCATTTGAACCATGTAAGGAGTGGTCGTACACTTGAGAGAAATTAAGAAATATTTCCCTGAAACAGATCTGTCATTTTGTACTGGGCTCTTCATCACCAACATATCTCAATAATATCATGAACAGTCTCGTCAAGATTTAAAGAAAGAACCCAAATCTGATGTTTCTGGCATTAAACACTTGTTAAATATCAGAATAGCTTAAATATTACGCAACATTATATGGCTTTGGTATTAATGGGACATTCCTGAGTTTGTTTCATTGTAAGATGTTTCTGACTAATAAAATAGTTCTACAATTAAACTTACATATTAAATATATTTTCTTGTTTAAAATATCAGTGTCTGTATATTCAATATGTTTCTGGTCATCTCAGTATTTGTAAGGAGCTCAGACTGTACTTTGTCTTCTAATAATTTAGTACGTACGAAACCATTTAGAAAATAAAATAAAATTGAACCTAGTACAAATATTAGAACGATCAGAAACACGTTTTAAAACACAACCACTGATATTTTATACAGACAAATATATTTGACGTAATTACACTCGTTAAAAAGTGTCTGTTAATGCAGGAAACTCAGGATGTCCCTTTAAGCGAGAGTCATTTTATTCAACAGTGATTTGTCACAGTATAATATTGATTTAATATCGAGTGTTCAGACCACTAAGTCGGTGCTAATAATGAAACATTTTAGGGGATGCTACAGTGGGGATAGATCCTGTAATCCTACCGAGCAAGGGACACTATATTTTACCTAAGGGCATAACCCCAAAAGAACACAGCAAGAAATCAATGTAAATTATGACATTTGTGGTTCATGAGTTGTGTCATTAGTCGTTGTGACATTTGTGGTTGAGACCTTTGTGACATTTGTGGTCGTTGTGACATTTGTGGTCATTGCGACATTTGTGGTCAATACAAATGTCCGTATTACATAAATAATATAATCTTCAAATACATCACAATTCATTTAACATGTCTTTAACAGTGACACTGACATACAACTACTAATGGATTTATACAACACTATAAATTACAACACAAATGCAATACACTAAAATGTATTTTACTTTCGACTGTCACCAAACCAGAATTACACGGTCTGAACATTTTAACAATAATGTAATGTGTCTGCCCCAAACCAAAGTCCACTATCTACTTAAAAAGTATAGGTTGTTTTATTTAACGACGCCACTAGAGCACATTGTTTTGTTTTTATCTTATCATCAGCTATTGGACGTCAAACAAATGTTCATTCTAACACTGTTTTTATAGGAAACCCGCTGTCGCCATATATGCTACTGTTTTATTACAGGCAACAAGGTATCTTTCATTTGCACTTCCCACAGGCAGGATAACACAAACCATGACCTTTGTTGAACCAGTTATGGATCACTGGTCGGTACAAGTGGTTTACACCTACCCGTTGAGCCTTGCGGAGCACTCACTCAGGGTTTGGAGTCGGTATCTGGATTAAAAATCCCATGCCTCAACTGGGATCCGAACCCAGTATTTTCCAGCCTCTAGACCGGTGGACTAACCACAACGCCACCGAGATTGGTACACTATCTACTTTATCACTAAAAACTAAAGTGTTCACCAACGTAAGCCACAAGCCCACATTCCTTACAAAAGTGTGTACTGACAATTAAAGTATGACTCATAGCTGCGCATTATTCTTATATTTACCAAATCATTTAAAATGAATGTTCTAAACAAAACCTGGTTACCCTTGACTTGTGATAATAGCAACCCAAAGAAAACAAAACATAATATTTCATTTTTATCTTATTAATAGCAGACGTCTTGAAAAATGGACACATTTCCTAGTACTCAATGTTTAAACAAATTACGTTTACTTTTAAAATGCTACCTATAGCATGTGCTATGTGTATGCTAAGTTCCATCTTCATTTTAAGATACCTATAATTTTGTTTTAGTTTAAAAATAGTCACTATTTGATTCACTATGTCAAAAATATATGGTTGCTATAGGATATTTTCTTTTCTCAACATAAATTGACTAGCAGACAAATCAATCCTTCATTCGAAATATTTAAGCTGTTGAAAAATATAAAAATTAAAAGTGTTGCAGGATTCACCTTGAACCTGACTTTGAGCCCTTTTCATGTCTGGCTCCCTTCGCCGAACATTTCATGTTGGATTTGTTTTATTAAATTAATCTGGTTTGGAGTGGGGTGAGTGTAAGTAACTATTTTTTAACTTTAAATTGCCAATAACCATTCTAGTACTATTTTGTGTGGCATTATCACGATGGGTTTTTGTTGTTGTTGTTGTTGTTCTTGTGTTTGGACGTACCATCGAGTACTTAGGTGAGTCTGGTATCAGTGATTATGTCCAAGAACTAGATTCATGAACGCAATCAGCATTACATTTAATGTATATAAATACTACAACCTTCACAGTTTAAAGTCAATTAGAAAACATTGGTAAAACACATGTTAAAAACGTTTTACGACTATCAGAATGTGGCGTCACATGTTACTTATAAATGAATTATACGAATCTTCGGACTTAGGTGAAAGTAGCATAGTCTATACGGTCCTTGTTCAATCCAGTGCATCACAGCCAGCATATCAAAGGTCGTGGTATCATGTCCGTAGGATAGTGCATATAAAAATATTCCTTGCTACTAATTAATCGAAAAGAGTAGCCCATGGAGAAGTGGTAGCGGGTTTCCTCTCTCATTGTCCACGTGATCCTTAACCATAGGTACTACGTCATATAACCGAACATACAATGTGTTGAGTAATTGTAATATAAAACGCCTTCAGGTTTTTTCGGATTGTTTTTGATGAAACCAAATCACCTATTGCGTCCATCGTGCAACGCAATAACGTTTGTTTTGTAATTCCGTTCGAATCCATGAATATGTATTTTACATATGAGCAGATCGTTTGATAAGATATCAGGAGACATTCATGTGCTACTTTTTCGCCATTACTAGTGCACTGATGACGTCACGTGTCATTTCTTGCATACATGAGAATTAATTACAAGTTTCCACACAGCTGTTGTTTTCATATGAAATGTGTGATATGATAACGATGTTAAAACCTGTTTGACGCCCAATATCCAATGTATTTTTTCGTTCATTGATGGACGTGAAGAGCTACATATATTACTGAACACATATTAGGATAAATATTATGCAAATAAAATACTTTAAAACAAACATGTAATACTTCAGATTTGACTAAAACTATGATATTCCTCTGATCTGTCTTTCCAAAGCTACCAGATAGGATGCTGTAACCCAATTGGTACATTTTGGGCAGTTGGGAAATGTTGCGCTTCAAAAACCTTCCCCCTCCCCCTCCCCCGAACCAGAAGCAAGATGATACGTTGAAGAAGTCATAAATTGTATGCGTGATAGGACACAATTGCCAAAATACACGCGGTGAACATTTCGGTCATCTATCCAACAATCTGTAATTCAACAAATTATATTGATAGTGGAATCGAACATTATAGGTTTAACAATTAATGCTTTTGCACCTAATACATTAAAACAAAGTGTGCAAATGACGGTCGCCCCAGGCGAGCGAAAACAACGTCCGGCAAGTCGAAACCTTATTGTTAGTCGCCCGTCTGGTTACCAAAATTACGCGCATTTGTTGCAGTGTAGTACAGTGGCGGATCTAGGGGGGAGCCCCAGGGGCCCGGCCCCCCCCCCTAAATTTTGCGACAGTTATAATTTTATTATATTTTTTAAACGTCCTACCTATTCATTCAAAGATACAAATGAAATACAATGTGTTTTTAAAACAAACTTTACTTTTTATATCATTGGGGCCCCCCCTAAATGGATTTTCTGGATCCGCCACTGTAGTATATCCGAATGTCCAAACTGTAATATTTATAAAACAACCAACAAGTTTGTTTGGACAATAATTGTTGGAATCCAATTCTTATTAGGCCTCTTCTGATTTTCACAAATAACATGCTCACCTAATTCGTTGGCTAGGAACTGTAGGGACATTTCATTTCATTTCAAATTATATTCGTCTTTATATCAAATTAAAATTCAAACAGGCTGTCCTGGGCACACACCTCAGCTATCTCGGCTGTCTGCTCAGGACAGTGGGTTAGTTGTTAGTTGGTGTAGTGGCCTTACACCTACCCATTGAGCCCTTAAGAACTCTGAGCTGCGAACCCTATACCTACCAGTCTGTAGTTTGATGGCTTAACCACTGCGCCACCGAGGCCGGTTGTAGGGATATGCAATTACCTGTCTAAACAGCTGGTTTCTTAACAGGGACAGTGACGATCAACCAGTAGACTGACCAGCTGTGGTTGACACAATGAGTGGCTATTCATTGTCACTCGCCTGACATTCTTTCATCTTTCACGAACTGCACAGGTTACTCTGCATTTAACTATACAAGGGATAATTGACGTCTGGAAGGTTTCGATGATGTCACCGCCCTAAAGCCCATAGCTAAATAATGAACCTTATCTTACAATCTTCACTGACTCCAATTGTCGGTTCAGGGGAAGTAACATTTACACCGTTCGAACATGTGGTGGTTTTTTTATTTTTATTTTTATTTATTTTTAACGACGCACTCAACACATTTTAATTACGGTTATATCGGCGTCGGACATATGGTTATGTCGAGAAAAAAACCCAGTGGTCAGCTGACGAGGATCGATCCTAGACCGACCGCGCATCAGGCGGGCACTGTACCACTGGGCCAAGCTGCCCGCAACATGTGGTGTTGTAATTGTTTGTATGACAATAATCTGATTAATATATATAGTTCGCTGTGTTGTTGGGGAGCCGGTTTCGATATATGCGTCGACGTACATTTTATATGACTGCCCAATAATCCTGACTTGGAATGGTCATACTGGTTTGTCGATATCAGGTCACAATCGGCTAATGACTGATTGTGACACATTAAGTCTACGAGCTACAATTCGCTGGGTGGTGCCAACATGGAGCATGTCTACAGTCAAAGTGCTCACATTACTAACCCGAATGACAAGTGCACACCCTGTCTGATAATCATTTCGCTGGAGCAATTCCATATATCTAGTCTTTTTATGAAAAAAAAGAAGAAGAAAAAAAAAAGATCTTAAGGTGTTCTTTACAATAACATATAAATGAAATAACACCCTGTCACACAGATCCCAAAATTAACCGTTGTTAATATATTAAAAGGCCAAAGTTATTGTAATACACAAAGGACAAATATAATTGATGATACGTTTTTATTGCCGTGTATGAAATGTTATAACATGGAAAGAGGAATGTCTGATGGTATTGACACGAGCAATAGTCCATGAAAAGGGCGTATCTGCTATACGCAAATGAGCCACATCACTAAAGGGGTCCAGAGCGAAGTTCACACAAACAGTAGCGAGTGTTTCCACCTTGAACATTGATACAGGCCTGGCACAATCGTCTCATTGAGGCCACTAAACGCCTCTAAAATCAGGCTGTAATAAATGATAACGATTGGTTTCTCTTGGTAGTTAGACCTGGCACAGTCGTCTCATTGAGGCCACTAAACGCCTCTAAAATCAGACTGTACTCAGTGATAACGATTGGTTTCTCTTGGTAGTTAGACTTGCACCCCGTTCCACGAAAGGATTGTAGCTAAAACTAAAGCTGAGTTACAGCAATTCCACAAAGCAACCTTACGGTAGTCGTAAGTGTCCTTTTAATGTTTCAAATATTATTTGCGAATGAGTGCTAATTAGTTAAATAATAAATTGGTTACCGAGTTTATAGAACATCTTGTATGCATTCATTGATATCGCACATTCATGGAGTAACTTTGTCAGTTTGTTTGCTAAGCGATAATTGCTGTATTTTTATGTGAAGGTCGTACGGGCTAGAGTTTTTTTCATCGAACGCCGAGTTTCATGAAGGGTATTTGATATATATATACTGAACAAAACAAGAAACGTTGCTTGAACATAACTTGATGAAAACAAACCGGGGGAATAATTGTTATATATGCGTTTAAAAAGTGTTCCATGATGCATCGTATGGCCATAGGTTAACAGAAACTGGGAGAAATTTTGACCAAGTATGGTAGAAGTTAAAAAACAAACCACCCACTTATTAACGGGTATTACCATCTGTTAAACTGATCACTGCAGTACATCGCAGACGCATAGAATTGACTAAAGTTATGATTCCTGCCTGTGGAATATTGTTCCATTCCTGAATGTGCGCTTGACGAAGTTCGTTGACGTTAGCGGGTGGGTTGGGACGACGCCTCAGTCGTCTGTCCATACTATCCCAGACATGCTCGATGGGGTTGAGATCAGGACTTTTAGCGAGCCAGTCATCAATGAAATCAATGTTATTTGTCCTAAGACAATTTACAGTATCTCTAGCTGTATGAAAGGTGACACAATCATGCCAAAAAATCGAGATGTTGGCGTTGCTATGGAACAGAGGAATGACGTGATGAGCGAAAATGTCATCGCGGTAACGTTAATAATTTAAATTGACATCAATGATGACTAGTGGTGAACGATAACCATGGGCAATGGCTGCGCAGACCATGACATAACCTCCACCCACGACACGATCTCGTTCAAGAGCACAACAGTCAGCATAGCGTTCATTTCTCCTACGGTAGACGCGCACCCTACCATCACCACGTTGTAAAGAAAATCTGGATTCATCCGAAAAAAGAACGGTATTCCAGCGTCGCCGTATGCAACGAGTGTGTACACGTGCCCAATTAAGACGATTTAGACGATGACGTTGCATTAAAACGCATCCGACTTAAGGACGTCGTGCATGTAAACCGTTCTCCCGCAGACGATTACGAACAGTTTGCCCACTGATTCGGTTATTATGAAGCCCAGGAGTGTTAGCAGCAGTAGCAGTTTGGAATCAATTGCGTAAATGCGTGTTCATGGTATAGCGGTCTTGACCACGCGTTGTAACACGCGGACGTCCACGACGTGGCAAGTCGTTGGTGCTTTATGTCTTTCGAAATCTTACGTGAAGATTTCGTATCGCTCAACTAGAACTCCCAACATGACTTGCAACGTCTTCTGTCGACATGCCAGCATGAAGCATGCCAATCGCCGGTTTGCGTGGAAATAATTGGGTATTCTTGGCATACTAAAAAAATATATTTTGTTTTGTTTTAATGTTTGACGCGTTTTCGTTCACTTGGCAACAATGTCAGTAAGACAAGTAAAACAAATTGACCGAATACTACAGGAGACATGTCTAAGCATGCATGCACGTGCAGATTGAATTTCACGTTGTCGACGATTAACAGTGCAAAAATAATCGATAAAATTAATGAATCCTGATAATACAGCTCAAGGCTAATACTACCTATATAATTTCATTACACAATGAATTCTTTAACACAACAAATACTATATGTACAAATCGGAAGTTTTTTGTTTTTGTTCAGTATATTTGAACAATGTTTACACAAGTTAGTATCCTTTATAGAATTTGTTTTATTAAATCATCATCTAACTGCCATTTGACATTTACGTTAATGGCTTGCAACTACCTTACAACAATGTACGACGATAGTAAAGCTACTTCGCGTCGTGGTACTGGCTGGGGAAAGAATAAAAACGAGGTTACGATGGTAGGTATTTGCGACGATAGTAGTGCTAAGATAGATTCATGGGACGGGGCCCAGTACATAATTGAAGATTGCAACAACATTTATTTTTATTTCATTTAATTTTAGAATAATAAGGGCGGAAAATAACTGACTTGTAGTTAGCGTTCACCTGATGTACGATTGGTCTAGTATCAATCCCCGTCCCTGGGCCCATTGTGCTATACCTGTTCCAGCAAGTGCACCAGGAATAATATATCGAAGACAGTGGTATGTGCTACCCTGTCTGTGAAGAATCATACTACTAATGGAAAAATGTACCAGTTTCATTTCTAAGACTATATATGCCATAATTACGAAATGTTTAAGCAAACGTTTAACTTTAGAATAATAATACAGTAATTACAGTTAAGAACAATCTAGCAAATACAAACAGAGAATTAAGAAAAAACATATTACCACAGCTGCTTTTCAGTGAAATAGAAAGGTTATGGCGAAATATAGGCCGTGATTATTTCTCAGGGTTATAAACAACATATCGCCCGGGTGAAAGTTTGAAGTGCTCCTAACTTTTGATACAATTTAATCGTCTTTTTTCATTAAAATCCATTTAGTGGACTCTCGCTGCAGTTAAACTTCGATTAATTTATATATCACATAAAAATCGATTTATGTCGTTCTTTTTGGTAGTGATCAGGTCGACTTACCTCGTATGAGCCAATCACAAGTCTCAAAGGTGATACGATATCAATATGCAACGGGTCATTTCTTATACGTGTTCGTAAGAGAGCATTTTATAGGCAGTACTAAACCAAATAACTTTCGGTTGGGTCAAAGTTCTAGGTGCACCGACATTTTTATAAAGAAGTTAACACCACAAGTCCTGTGATTGGTGATAAATGTGTGTTGGTTGTAAAAAAAAACCGGTTCACCTGAGGAAAGAATTATGTAATTTTATTTCATATAGTTCCACTGTGTGGGGTACCGGTAAAAAAGTACTCCAATTTTGTGCGGAACTAGGGTGGTCATAGACGCTACCCGTTATCTCTGAAATGAGCAGCTTGACCATATATTTTTTGATTCACTTTAAGTGTGAGGGGTGGTAGCATTTATATTCGTGGTGTTTATTTCAATTGATACGCTGCAGGTAGGAGTTGCAGTCACATATGTTAGTATTGTCGTGTATGGGACTTGATTTGATAGTGATTCGAATGACAAGTGTTCTTGTATATGATCAACACATTACTGTAGTTTACTTTATAGCAAGTATTATGATGCTTGAACGACAATACAGATAAGCTTGCTAATTGTTATGCTATACTAGGGTAAAATAAAGAAAAAAGAAGAATTTTTTTAGGGTTGTCAAGGACATTTCTTATCCATCACCACTCCATCGTCTGTTATTTATTTAAGTTTCTGTAATCTTGTCGCTGTTATATACATGCGATATATATAATGTTGATTGAGACGTTGCATGTGGTTTTATTTGATGCCAAGCACCCTTGAACTACGAACACGGATATAGAAGGACTATTTTATTCAGGAGGAGATACCTCCAGACTGATTGCAGATATGTAAGAGCTAAGACATTTTATAAATGTCGAACATTGAAGCGGTTGAAAGAGTTCTCAGTTATAAAGGAACACAGAAATGTTCCAGTCTCAGAGAGGAAGACACCAATCTCGGGATATTCAACCTGAAAGGAAACAATAAGTTTAAAAAGAAAACCCCACAAAAAAAAACCCACAACAAAACAAACAACAACAAAACAAACAAACATCAACATTAAAAATTGCACCAAAAACAATCACCTCACCCTACTCTCATTGAATCAAATTAAAAATGTCACAATTTAAAATTTGGATAAAGTCAACGAGCGTTGAAAGCAGGTAGTGTTCAAGTATAAATACGCTAATGACAATTTCAACACTCCATCTGAAGGCAAACACGTTATGCGATCTACAGCATGTGCACATCGTCATTGAGGCGAAGGTGGTGTTCCATGTGTTCATCTTTACTGACACCCAGACAAAACCAAAAAATACTTTTAAACGATATTTGTTACAACTTGTTCCGATGCCACGCCTCACAAATGTGCAGCGTGGTTGCACTCGGGAACGTCACTAGCTGACGTTGCAAGGGTGTTTGCTTGAAGTCGATGAGCAGTTTGTGATATGCAGACACAAGTACAACAAACAGGCACCACAGCTGATCGTCCTCGACTGGGCAGACCACGTGTGAAGGAAGGAAGGAACTAAATGTTTTATTTAATGATTCACTTAACACATTTTATTTATAGGTTATGTGGCGCCAGACATATGGTTAAGGACGACACAGGTATTGAGAGAGGAAACCCGCTGTCAACATTTCTTGGGCTACTTTTTTCGTTCAGCAGGAATGGTTCTTTTATGTGTTGAATGCTTGTGGGCACATAAAACAGATTTTGGACTCAACATGTATTCCTATTCTTCCTTTGGATATAATTCAATTAAAATATAACTTATTCAACTCGTTATTGTGTTATATTTGCAAATTGGCCAAGATAAACAGTTGTGAAGTCTTTAATTTGACTCAGGATACATATACTGTAGTTTAGTTTCAGTAAAATATATAGAAATCATGTTTATATTTTTGTGAACATTAACGAATTAGTTACCTGCCTTGTGGATTGTTACGAGTTTAAGTTTGATAATTACTAATGCATCTGATAGTTTTTGAAGAAAAAAAATTGTATGACAATAATAGATATGAAGTGCACTTGTGATAAAATATCTAAAACTGATTTAATACGAAGCTAAATGATGACAACACAATCCCCTGTCATTGAGTTTTTAAACTTGACGTTTGATTCGCTGGTTTTTCACTGTCCCTAAAACACGGTTAAATATCAGTACAGATCAGAACCGGACCTTTTACTGGGTTCCGCGCGCTGCGTTTGTGCGTGTTTGTGTTGTGTGTGTGT
>JAECMU010242903.1:0-10783 GCA_016106625.1 Dracogyra subfuscus | reverse complement strand
TTTTTTTTTTTTTTTTATTCCTCAGGATATTGAGTACTGGTATAGTTTTATTATCTACAGTTACAGATAAGGTTTGACATCCATAACAATGTACCCATATTTGACAGAGTTACGGCTCTTGAAGAGAGATGGTATTGAAATTAGTTGGTCCTGGTATTGCTTTAACACTACTTTCAGAATGTTTGTATTGTGAAATTAATCATTAAACCATACAGTTTCTGTTACAATTACTCTACTATACCATTGCTTCAGAGATGTTGATCTTTGTCACAAACATAGTCATCATCAGTATCTAACTTTGCAATGCAGAACCCTTCACACAGCTGTTGATTGACACACTTTATGAGATGTCAAGCTAATGCATGGAAAGACTAAAAAAAACTTATTGTTTTCTCCATTCATGAATACATAGCATGCATTGACTTTGGACATTTTCTTCAGAATCATAAAAATAGCTCTTGGGATTCCATTTCATAATCTGCACATTTGACCCAAACTCTGGGATTCACAGAATCACTGAATACTGCTAAATCGGCATCTGGCCTATCCAGTTACAGTGCACTGAACATGCCATCTTTTGTGATTCCATGAATGACTCCAGCAGAAAAGGAAGAGGTGATTACAGAATTGGAAATGACACCCGTGATGCAGTGGGTGATTAAAGCCATTTCACTGACTGCTGGGATGTCTGATGGTGTGAGGAACACACAAAAAACTATCAGTTTTCTTCTTTACGTTAATAAATGCAATATTTGACTAAATTGACAGTTGCCTTTATGAAACCTTTCTACACAGATGGAATGTATCCTTATGTGAATGTTAATGTTAAGCATTCTAAATAGAAATTAAATTCAAATTGGGATAAGGTACTTTTTCAGTAGATTTTTATTTATTTATTAGTAATTTATTAGTAATCATAACAGTGTTTTGCGAGATTAAAGGTAGTGTCTCAGTTCCCTATTTCAGTGTAACTTAATGTCATGCTTTGTGCAAGAGAAAGTCTGCTATTCTCTGTGAATTAAGTAAATGTTTGATAAAGTTTTTTTTTTTCTTTTTAGGGAGAAATTATGGTTATGCAAAGTATGCAACAAAGGAATCGGCTATGAAGGCAATACAGATGTTGCATGGCCAGAATTTGATGGGTCAAAGGATTAAGGTTCTGGAGGCAGAGCCACCAAAGAATGGAGGTGGTGAGGGACCTCCTAAGAAGGCCAGATACTAAGTCTACACACAGGTTAGCTATTAATCACTGTTTAAATGGGTTGGTGGGCTGTTTGGTGGACTTGTATGTTTTTATCGTGAAAAAACGTGAACTGGGATAACCCATAAACCGGTCTATTTACATAGAACTAGAATCTGCATACAATTGAACCCTAACTTTGTTGAATTTAAAAACCTTCCTAAAACAAAGTGCACAAATGAGGAAAAGACAAGTAGATATTCAGAATATTTTTATGTATGGAAATGGCATTTAAACAGGCATTCCTGAGTTTGCCACATTGTAAGATGTTTCCGACTAATAAAATATTTCTACGATTAAAGTTACATATTAAGGTCGACGACAGTCACTTTTCGCACCCTTGTTTTGGGTTCGTACACAATAAATATAGTATATCTTACCGTAATTTCACTTAAAATCCATATTTTAAAAAAGGTACAATTTTTTAATTAAAAAATTTTCTTCAAACACGTTCAGGTCCATTAGTAATGTTCAAACAAAAATATTTAATAGCAATTTTACATTGGAATTTTCCCAGCTTTCTTAATACGGAAACGTCATATACCCAGTTTAGTGTTATTTTAAGGAGATGAAAAGTGACGTCATTGGCATATTGACGTCATTCAAATTCAAAATTAGCTGTATTATTTCAATGCTTTGCCACATTAAAATAAAAACCGGTCTACTAACCTTAACCCCTGTCTAATTTTTATAACAAGCGGACGACGTTGTTTACAGGTTTGGATTTTTTTTTTTTTCATAATTCTGGACAAAATATTAATTTTAAGTTTCAAAAGATGAAAGAAATAAAAAGTACCTTTTGTCAAATATATTATATCAAAAATTACCGTTGGATAAGTTTTATTTACTGTGTACCAAGCCAAAACAAGGGTGCGAAAAATGACTGTCGTCGACCTTAAATATATTCTTGTTTAAAATATCAGTGTCTGTGTATTCAATGTGTTTTTGGTCGTCTTAATATTTGTAAGAAGCACAAACTGGATTTCATCTTCAAATAATTTCATACATAAGAAAATATGCAGCAAACTCAGGAATGTCCGTTTAATGTTAAACAAACCTGAATACCAATAGTTTTACACGGCTGTCATTGTCAGAGTCTGATATTCTTCACAGATTCATTGCAAGAGAGTTTTGGTGATACATGTCACTTTTGAAAAACAATAGCTCAGTTAACAAGAAAGCTAAAGAATGTCAACATTAGACTATGACATGCATGTAATCTCTTTCCAACACAAAATGGCATGGATATTAACATTTGTTGATTTTCAAGTGGACACGGTAAACATTATTTCATCAAATTGATCATACATTACAATGCATGTGTGTAGAAACCATTTCCTGTTAATAGTCCGGTTCACAGTTACTCAAGGATATATATACACTTACTTGGTTGCTCATCTAACAGGAGTTTAAATAATTGGGCTCAAAGGTAAGCTGGAGGGGTACTATGTTTAGTCAAAGAGTCCATTCTTTCTTAAATTTTAAATATTTTGTAGCAATATAGGATACATACAACATGGGATATATAGGAAGAGCTCGGTAGCAAGCCAGGTAGGGCACCACCATAGATATCTTGCCCTCGACAATGTCCCATTTTCTTTTAAGGAAGGCCACCACAGTATTTTCCGTCTATGCTGTGGTTAATTACGAACCCTGATCTTATAAACATTAGTCAGTCACCTCACTGAGTACCATGGTGAGCGGTCCACTTTTTGTAATCATCTTGTGTAGGATGACTGGAAGAATTGTCTCTGTTATAAGAACATGCAGTGTTGATGGAAGTAGATAGCTTAATTATTATTAAATGACAAGCAGGTATGCAAGTGATATTTTTGAAGCCAGCAATATGGAATTGTTTTATTTGGGTGTTGGGAACACCTCCGAAGATCACAAATTGCACCAGACACATACACTTTCTACCCTATGCATCTAGCAGGCATCAAAATAAGTCGCTAAGTCATTAAGGTTACCAGGATATAACTTCATGTCAAGAAAGTCTAATTTTTTATCACACACTCTCTCTGAATAAAAAAAAAAAGTATCAGCATGTTTGTGAAGGAATGATAATGAAGATTGTAAACTTTATAAATGTGTTGTAACCTAATAGGTTAGCAGATATGTAATGTATAAAAACTGTGCTTCTTTTGATGCCTGTATTTTCTGTGATTGATTCACACTGATGTATTGATACTTGTCCAACAGGAGACAACTATAGGTTTCATCTCCGTCCGTCTGGCGCTCCCACATTTATTAATATGAACTTTTTTCACAATGCCTCTAGATGTGGAGCTGAAATTTTGTACATAGCTTTATAACGTTCTGCTACAGATAAAGTTTGACTTTCATTGTGGTTTACTTATTTTGTCAAAGTTATAGCTCATAAACTTTGGAGATATGGAAATTTGTTGGGCTTGATAGGGGACATGTTTTGCTTTGGTTATACAAAAATTTGTTTTTCAGACAACCTTTTAGCAGTTCCTCAAGATACTGAGCTAAACATTTTGTTTATACCTTTTTATCATGTATAGATTTACTTGTTTTCATTTCAGTTATGGCCTTTGAACTTGGGAGATACAGAAATTTGTTGGTCCCGGTAGTTACACGTGTTTGTCAAACAAGCTTTGTGAATTCAGCCCAGTTTGTTTTTCTTCCTAAATTTCTAAATTTAAACATTATTAATTTTGTTCAAAACACAATGGTATGAAATAATTCTAATTAGGAGGCGAGTCGTAAGAAGTCGGAAGTTGCCGTAATATTTTAGACATAATCCGATTTGAAAAAACAATTCACACAACTTGTTTAGTGCCATACATGTACCGTAGCTTACTTGGCACCTTATTGGTCCATGTTTTTTCTTTGGCATCAGACTGTACATTGATGCATGTCATGCCATTTGCGATGACCAGTCAAATGTTGTTAATTCTCGACCAAATTCATTTCAGTAATGCCAGAAAATATTAACTATTACTGCCATTTTAAATGGACATACCCATGTTTCAGTTCATGAAAATTAACAGTAAGTTTAGTTTAATTTACAAACTTGTAACACATTTGGATAACATTACAATTGAGAAAAACATGAGTCTTTGACTTTGAAATGGTGAAATATTCTCTAAAATAGAATAAAACTCGACTACATAACTGTTACTTCTCAGAGGCACGTGCCTTTTTAAAAATATGAGAAATGCATTTTGTGATATTAAAAAAACATCAGGATGACCAAAATCACTTCGAATGTATGGAAATGGATACTTTAAACAATAAAATTTAAGTAAAATATGATTTCAGTTATCAAAAAACGCCTCTAATGGTCAAAACTATGTCTTAGTGTTTAAAAACTAGGGTATGTCCCTTTAACATAACAACACCTTATCAACTACTTAATAATATCATGTTTTTAATGAAAGACAATTGTTTTGTTAAATGTTATTACCAGAAGTAGTAGTAGTTTAATTCAAAATATTACAGTTAGAACCAAAGTTATAATTAGGAATTTTTCCAAATTAACACCAAACATCACAAAATGTACCGATAAATGTTCACTAAGATAAAAATTTTTTATCTAACTTCTCCACTTTCTTCTGGGATGGGAGAAATCACTTCTACTTCTTCAGTTCAAGATTAGGACCTGATTAATGGACAGATCATTATTCTAAAATCACTGTAAACACTGTGGTATTACCTTTTTCCAGTGAGTATTCAACTTGGTATAATGCTACGAGTGTAATAAACAACATTGACAGGAGCAACAATCTGGGTTAAACTCTGAAAAACAAGCATTTATCAAGTTACGGCTTGATGTCACACCTAATTAAATAACACTCAGACTGGCAAGTTTAAAGTCTTGTTTAGTGCATTAACAATGTCTGTCTTTTGCAAGTGGTCACTGTGGTGCCAATATTTATTACTGAATTTAACTACTTAACACATAAGTCTCTATGTGCTATAGCAACACAATCTTGCCATTCGTAAGCGTACAGGATGGAGGCTAATGTTCAAAATTGAGCAGTTAGGATGGGGCCCTTCAGGCAAAATAGTAGTTGTAATTTATGTAAGAATGTATATAGTGATTCATTTACAACCCTATATAGCTGTGTGGTAGTGATGCTCCTATGAATAAATATTGTTATTTAGTTTCAGGCCATTTTTTTTTTAATTCGTGCAAAAATCATTATCACTCCTCCCCTTCTCCAAATTACAAAATAGCCCATGCACCTATGTTGCCATTTCCTATAATTTTTCTTGCAGTTTGTTCTAAGCACATAGATGTAGACTGACTTGAATTGACAATTCTGCATTTTACATTTTGATGTGTATACAATATTCTTTTCACCAGCGGACTGTCAGCGGAAGAGGACAGACTTACTACTGTACAGCCAGACAGAACACCCGAACAAGCAGAATAACATTTGACGTGAAAACAGACGACCTTAACCTTGTGCTGTTGAGATGAAGAAGACTGCTACAAGTGACGAGGACTGACCTGTTTCTTTACAAACTGTCTGTCGTGAACATAGTGACGAGACACTGCAGCATCTACTTTAACTCGCTCAACGGTCTGACTGACTGCCTAGTGCTGGAACGGTCTTCTTTCACTGACATTTGTAGACAAAACTCTTGCTTGTTGACACTTTTCATCTCTCATATAACTATTGTTCATTGGTTTTAAAATACTTTTTTTTTTTCTTTCAGAATTAAAAAGTCCTAAATATTTCTAAACATATATATAATATATATAATCGTAACCAAACATGTGATCACGTGGAGAAAACTTCAGTCATTTTATGTATAGAATCCTATACACACATTACCACATGAACTTGCTTTCATTATTTTACTTCAGTTAGAACTTAAACATATTTGTTGTTGCTAAATGAGAATGTGGTAGGGGTTTTTAATGGAGAATAGATAAATGAAAATATGTACTTGATTAATCAACTATTGATTTGTCAGAAAAAAAAGGACGTATTGATTAGATACAGTTAAACATTTTAAATTATATTATAATAAAAAATATTTGGATTATTTAAATATTAATAAAATGAATGCTTGAAAAATACTAAATACATAGCAAG
The DNA here is from genome assembly GCA_016106625.1 of Dracogyra subfuscus. Lineage (NCBI taxonomy): Eukaryota > Metazoa > Mollusca > Gastropoda > Neomphalida > Peltospiridae > Dracogyra > Dracogyra subfuscus. The sequence continues at coordinate 4,468 of JAECMU010242903.1, read as the reverse complement.
CTAATAATTAACATACTTTTGCTGAATATGAAAAGGTATAGCTGACGAGTATTCAGATTACTGATGAATATTCAGATTACTGACTTGTGTTGTGGGGGATGCCAAATGGATACTCTTATTGTAATTGTTGTTTCAGGCCTCTGAGAATTAAAAATCTGTGTGACCCATTTATCGGTTAGCAGAAATAAATCCAGGTAACCCATTTCTTTAGTGTGTAACCGGTTACATTCAAGTAAATGATGCTCCAAATTTCATGCAAGCAATGCATGAACGAAACAATCGTTCTTGCAATTTCCAGAGGCCTGTGTTTTTAATTGTGTCGTGTGTGTTTTAAGTATATCATAACTGCAAGCTTGATGTTTTCTGTAATATCTTCAGGATGCTCATAACTGACTACTTTGTACTCCATGCTGCAAAAAGTGGCTTACTAAATCTTTTATCGACCAGATTACTCCTTTCTTAATCTTTCTTTTCTACCAAGATTTTAGATTACAAAAAAATTAAATTTGAGTCAATGTTAACAGAAAATGTTAAGACTAACATAATTAATGCAACACTCTTTAAACTTTATTTTTATAATATAATAGTTTGTGAGTAAAGCTGGTGGAAGAATATCTGTAGTGAAATTGTATATGGTTAATTCTGTCTCGTTTAAAAACAAAACAAACAAACCATATATATTATTAGTGATCTTACAGTCCTACTTTGGATTTCTTTGTTGTTGGTTTTATATTTGACATTTTTGAATGATTGTTAGTATCAAAGTAATGTAGAATGTGTTTTAAAACTGTTTATAGTGATATCAAGTATTTCTGATAACTGAATTGTTTTCAGTGCCGATTTTCTTGTTTTATACAATAATTGTATTTTTAACTGGAATTGAAACTCTCCTTTGTTATACTAAAACATACACATAATCAACATATTCTAAAAGCAAACAAATAAAAGAAAGCTTGATTTTGTGTAAGCATGAATTGCAGGGTTTTCCCCCCTTATTTGCACCTAGCACCTAATTGCTTATATATATATATATATTGTATTCAATGTTGAAGTTTTATCATTGTAATAAATAAGGATTTAGTCTTAAAATATCATTTGTCTGTCCTTGTCTATCTAAGCACAGAACTGGAATACTGATCTAGTTAGCATCAAGTTCTGTTTTTATCCTTGTAGAAAACATTACTCCATTAAAAAATATATACAGGAACTTACACGTCATTTTATGACCAGCCAACTTTAAGTAATATAAGATTTGAGGGTTAGTGTAGTAATATTGTAGTATAAGATTTGAGGGTTGGTGTAGTAATATGTTGGTATAAGATTTGAGGGTTGGTGTAGTAATATGGTGGTACAAGATTTGAGGGTTGGTGTAGTAATATGGTGGTACAAGATCTGTGGGTTGGTATAATATGTTGGTATAAGAAGGTTGGTATAGTAATATGATGGTATAAGATTTAAGGGTTGATGTAACAAAATGGTGACCAGTATAAAATTTATGGGGTGGTGTTACAATATACTGAGTGAAAGAAATAAAGGAACGTAAATAGTAACAGTGAATACTGACTGCAACCAAAAACACTTGTTCAAGTACAAGGAAGTTAGCCATGAATACTGGTAGTCAATCCATGATGACGTTCAATCCCACATTACATCTCTTCTTTTATACACACATAATCAGCCCTTGAAATTTGAACAAGTTTGCTACGGCAGTTAAGTGCCGTCATAAATCAATTTTGCAACAGCACTACGGCGGCAATTTCAAAGAAAAGATTAATGCCGTCAAAATTATTCATATATGACCCACTGCAGTAATAATATGCTAAGACATGACATCTCAACTTTACTTTCGTAAACTTCTATACTGGAATAAACCGATTTATATTAAATTGAAAACATTGGGCCACACTCGTATTACAAATGCTTTTTCTTGGATCTGTAATTTGACAGTTCAGAGAAAAATGCCTGCAGACTTTTCACCACACTCAGATTTGCGACGGCAAAGAAATGCTGTTGCAAATCAATTTAACGATAGCATTTGCGACGGCATTGCCAATTGCCATCGCAAATTTCGAGGGCTGCATAATGCCTCTAGTAGTTAATTAAATTTGGTCTCAAATACCATGTGTTCCCTTATTTCTTTCCATAACTAGAATTTATTTTTCTTTTGGTATGGGATGGTAAAATGATAGAGCATCATCACCTGCAAATTGGTGACCTCCAGGAACATTTTGTTCAGTATCGTGTCGCGATTCACAGAACAAGTTTCAGAGATCACTACACTATTTGAAAACATTAAACTCCAGTTGCTAATCAACAAGTACCGGTAACTACCGGTAGATATATCGCAAATTAAGATTTTGTAAAACAAAATGTTCCTTGGACTTTTACTCGATTTGATGATCTCAAAACTGGTAAAATCAGTTCTTTTATTAATCAAGAATGTAATGCAGTTTTAAGAATGTAAGTTTAAAAAAAATAATCTGTAAGCCAGCATGCATACTTAACCCATAACCCCACCCTCACTCAACTCCATCCACATTGTACAGCAATTAGATCAAGCAACAATCACCGTAAGAGATGTCAATGTTGTGAGAATCCTTATACACCAGTCCGAGAAAATGGATTTATTGATTTTTAATTGCATGTAGGAAATCGATTTGAAGACCCCGGACTGACAGCTCCACAGGGATGTGATTGGATTCCATAACCTACCTATTTAATACAATCAACTGCTTGTTCCTGTTGACAGTACAAGTGCTATATCTTTTGCTCATTAGATGTATAAATGGTATATTATGGCCACGCGTGTTAATGTTCTCCAAATATCTCGGTTTCCAAATCTTCTACCATTTGTACTTTAATTTAATGCTGCACAAAATTAGGGTAAACATGGCAGCGTTTTACAGGAAAACATGCTATATATTATACAATTCCATTTTTTCCTAATGAATTTGTATGTTATCTGAATGTTAATTATATTGTATACATTTATTGTTAGTTATTTATGTACTAGTTAATAATTAAATTAAACTAAATTTACACATTTTCTATAGTGTAAGGAAGTCATTTATGGACATTTTTGTTGCACTGTATGCTATTTATTTTTATTTGATATGCATTTCATAAAACTCATTATATTTAACGTAATTATATTTCAGAAATATTTTAACCATATAGACAGCTGCTGTAACTGCCTGCGACCTGAAGTCGGTGTGTATATACACTGTTGGCAACACAGAGGTAATTACAGACTTTGTTTTAAAATTGTGTATAATCACATGACTTCCAGCTGGTAAATTGCAATTATTAAAATTAGATCATTATATATGCTTGAAACTCTAGTGGTATATAAGCATGTAAAAATGAATCACACTCGCACTCATTATAAATATAAAAAATAAAAAGAGTAAAACATAGTGTTTTTAAACACCCGTCTGATGGTATGACATTGTGAAACGTTTCATTTCTGGGGCATATCTTTCTTATCAATTCATATACTGTCATCAAACCTCTCATGCAGGTACACTTGATATGGTAGTGTGTTGCATACCACATCTAGGTCACCACAATCTACTTTTCATGCATTAAAGGAAATGTTTTTGTCCTTCAAATAAACGAGAACTGCCACCTTATTAATTATGAAATGCATATTCAAAACAACAATTTTATTATGAAATTATTTGTTAACTAAAACAAACCTAAAAATTACATGTTGCTGAATGAGTCTTATTATATTGGTAACAAATGTTGATAATAAAACAAGGCAAAAAGGTGTTAGCTTTAAAATTTACTTTATTATTTACATGTATATAATTATATATGTATCAACAAGCATAAAGATAACAGTCTGTCATGTTCATATTATGTAAATAACACAACCACATTGCTATTCTGTCCACTTAAAAGACAGTGTTATCTGCCCTTTCAACTTCATCTTAGCAAGTCCAACACAGTCTTTACTGCCTGGCATGTGTATAAATAATATAATTTTACTAGTACTTAAATAATATGGGAAAATATAAATAAATTTACAATCTATAATTTAAAATTAATAAAGCAATAATTATTGAGTAAAAATCAATGACATTAGACTATGTAGCAGTCAACTGAAGCAGAGATTCCATAGTCACTGTCAGCATTTGTTTTTTAGGCTGTGCAATTACCATGCAAAAAAACTGTTTGTTTACCCCAAAACAAAGGGGTTTTTGGTATCATGTTTGAAAAATATCTGCCCTTTTGTGGGTTTTTTTAAATATATACGTACTATACAAACTGGACACCTGCTTCTGTGGAAAATCCCTATTGAAAATTTACATTGTAGAATGCATACCATTTGATCACTTTTAATGATACCCTTACACATGAGTATAAAGTTTAAAAGTTTGTTTTAACAACACCACTAGAGGATGTCTCTAGTCTTAGAGAGGAAACCTACATGTACATTTTTCCATTAGTAGCAATGGATCTT
>JAECMU010242876.1:0-16057 GCA_016106625.1 Dracogyra subfuscus | reverse complement strand
TAAAAACAGATTCGACCTCCCCTTACAAAGCAAATGAACTTCCCTGCTGTGCCAAATATCACATACTCAAAACCAAGCTTATTCTTTCCCCCTCCGTTTTTGTTAGGCGCTTGTGACAGGCAAGCCACGTGCACATTTATTTGTCGATTTCACTTCTTTTCTCTGGAAAACGTAATGAACAGTGCTACATGTTGGATGAATTGCAAACGTAATTCTCGTTGAAATAAAAGTTTTACAAAATTGCCGATCCGCCGATCGGCAAATTTTTGGAAACATGTTTTTTTCCCCCAAGACCGCCGACCCGCCGAGCCAACCACCGAGCCGACCCGCCGATATTGCCAGTTTGGTTGGTTCGCGTACTGTACCTTATTGTAATTTATGAATACATAAATGAAATAAATGTGTTATTTTATCTGTTAAGATAAACATTCAAGCATACTTTAAATTTTCCTCTGAGTGACACAATGCAAAATGGCTGCACACAGATTTTAAAGCTTGCACTTACAGCATGGCTTAATTTAGCTATAGTCTGTTTCAAAATTATCATTGACTGTCTTGTATGTCTAACGAACACTATTTGTTCTCATTTACACAGTTAATAACAGACAACTTTTGTTGAATAATGATCAAAAAAATTTATATTGTTATTTTGTGTTGTCCAAACTTTTTTCTAAAACAGACTATAACAGGAAGTGTTTGTTGTCTAGAACTTACAAAAAGTTGGATTCATTATTTTTTGCTGTTTCTGTAAATATTAGTGACAGAAGTCATTGTTTTAAATGTTGCTGTGCCAACTTATGTGCTGTAATGCAGGCCAGTAAATACAAGGGGGTCCCACTAAAAATGTGCTCATTACTTGAGTTAAAAACATTAAAATAAGTTTCAATTGTAACACATTTATTGTTCTATTGTACTGTGACGGTGAAACAAATATTTTTAAAGAAAGATTTTAAATTTAAAATATAACACAAGTGCTTAGGTGCGCAGACTTAGGTGCCACCAGTGTATGACACATAAATGAATTGTGGTCTGGTGGGTGAGGGGTTGTTGGCAAATTAACCTGAATTTGTACAATTTATAAAACCGATCATAAGAATGATCAGTCACTGGACGGAGTGAATCGTGTAGCACTGTACTCACTTGCTTGACATGCCAGTGTGATGATTCGGATGAGTCGTTCCACTAATGCGATGTTATAGTGATCTTTACACTGGAAGAAAAAAATATATATACAATTCTTCAGAAGACCAACATAAATGCACCTTAAAAGAAACAAAATGCAGAAAACTTGGAATGTTTTTTCTTGTAAGAATCAGGAGTGGGAATTGGTGAACTGTAAAGAAGAGGAAATCTAGTGGGGTTTCGGAAATTCCTGAAATCCGAGGTTAAAATATCTACCATCTGAAACATTTTGGAGGAAAGGATGATTAAAATGCGAGGACATGCAATGTTCCATGAGAGGAAAACAGCTGATCCAAGAAGAATTCCAACCCCTAAAGAATACTTAACCTGACCTCAACCAGAGGCATATTCCCCTTTCGATATTAGTGTGGTCCAAAAATACCAACAGCCAATGGGATGGCCAAAATCTTCAAATGAGTCCTCTACTTCCTGTCCTGGTCATGTGACCGATACTTCCTTCTTTCTCCTTCGCTGGCTTGATTTTACTTCATTTAAACTGTAGCCTTTGTTTGCAGTCAAAGTTAGGTAGAAAAGAAATAATGTTTTGCCAATTTGCAATGTTTACAACTGATAAGAGCAGCAGGTCCTTAACATCCTCTTCAAGATTTTCAAACATTTATTGTCTCTAGAAACATAGCAAAGTCAAGGTTATCTCCATCAGGACTGCCTATTCTAGCATAAGTCGAAACAGAGATACCCTTCTAAAAGAGAACCTCCTACACCCCCCACCCCCACTCCCCCCAAAAAAATTAGTCCGTCTTGTATTCATATAATCAGTATATAGGGTGGGGGGATTTCTCAACAGGTGAAAAACATTTATTACCATAATATACTGTGTAAGTAAAAATAATATCCACGTACCTCTGATCTTTCTGTTGGCATTAGAACACTGTCCAAGAGGTTTTGACTTATTCCTGTAAATGTAACAAAAATATACTCCTTGAAAAAAAAAGAGATACAAAGAACATAAAATGAAAGAATTAAATTTCCGTTCCATCTACATACTTTATGGCAATTTGATTAGTTCAATGCTAAGTTTTTTCGCGTTACCATCTGAAATGAAAAAAATTAAGTCACCCACACCCCAAACTTTTTTCTTTTTTTTTTTTTAACGACGCACTCAACACATTATAATTACGGTTATATTGGCGTAGACATATGGTTATGTCGAGAAAAACCCCAGTGGTTAGCTGACAGGGATCGATCCTAGACCGACCGCGCATCAGGCGGGCACTGTACCACTGTCACCCCAAACTAGCACACAATTTCTGCAACTACATGTAGCCTAATTATTCAGGTCTCTAGAAATCTATATTTACATTAAAACTTTCAACAAAGCACACACACAATGAATAAACTTTATGATACAAATACAATCTAACCTAGAAGTACAATTTCTATCTATCACATAATTATTAGTGGGAAACGTTTCTGCAGGGTAGACAAATGCTTCAATGGAAAAGGTAAAAAAAATAATTACAGCTGATGTTTCAATTGTTTTAATACACTTAGCAATGAAACTTGTCCCACTTTTTGTTGAAAAAGATTTCCAGCTATTCCAAAAAAAAGAAGAGAGAAGTTATCTATAAATGAGAGATGCACACGTTATTAAGTCTACTTACCGTCATTCTGCCCAAGACCGTAGAGCAAACAGAGAGAGAACAGGGCAGAATAGTCATTCTCACTACACTCCAACGCATTGAAGATGGCTTCCAGGTATGGTCTGTAACAACATCATAAACTTACAACTTTGTTCACAATTAACACTTAACAATTCGTTACCCACAGCAATTTTGAAAGGTTTTTGCCACAGGCAAAATGCCAACCTGTGTAATTTTGAGCTTGCCTATAGCAATTTTAAACGAGTAACCTAAAATTCTTTCTTCAAGCAAAGACAATAATTTTTATTCAGTGGCAAAAACAATGTCATCAGAAAAGTCCATGAGCTGTGGCAATTCATTTTGCAACTACTGTCAGCGATGTCATTAAAGGGACATTCCTGAGTTTGCTGCAATGTTTAAGATGTTATCGACTGACAGAGACCTTTTAACGATTGTAATTAAATATCAAATATATTTTCCTGCAGAATGTTAGTGGCTGTATATTAAACATGCTTCTGATCGTTCTAGTATTTGTTCTGGGTTAAATTTCGTTTTATTTCCTAAAATATATTTTTACGTATGAAAGAAATTATTTGAAGACGAAATAGAGTTTGGACTTTTTACAAATATTAAAACGACCAGAAACACATTGAATATACAGACATTAATATACTAAACAAGAAAATATATTTAATGTGTAAATGTAATCGTAGAAATATTTTATTAGTCGGAAACATCTTACAATGGAGCAAACTCAGGAATGTCCCTTTAAGTTACAGCCCTGTATTGGACTAGTGTATATATATATAGTGTAATATACTGACGTAGTCCACAGAAAAGATTTTCATTTTAACCTGTACATCATTCTTAAGAATTGTGATAACAAATGCATTCACAAGCAATCTTAGGTTTTGGATGGTAATAAGTACAAACACCTCATATTTACTGACAATGGAATGTAATTCCAACCTTCAGTTAATGACAAAAGTTCTATCAATATTTTATAATGACATACACTGTGATAAAACTCTGATATGGTAATGATGTCTGTTTCATATTTTAATGCCACACACAGGTATGAAATTAATATTAATATTTTATATAGAGAATATTTTATATCTGACTTGTTATCTAACGAGAACGTTGTTTGTTGATTCTGAGCGCTACTGGACACCCCCAGCGTCATGCGGTGTGAGAGTTTCTCTTCGTCCGTCGAGTTCTGATTGGGACTCGATATGTCCGTATCACCAGAATAAATCTCACTGCTTGGGCTGAGGGCTCCTTCTACAAATAAAATTTTAAAAATATTTTTCTTTATTTAGCTTTAAGTAGCTAACACTATTTCAATAATACATGTAAGTAAAGTGTATTACATAATTAAAGTAAAAAGTTTGTTTTGTTTAACAACACCACTAGAGCATACTGATTAATTAATCATTGGCTGTTGGATATCAAACATTTTGATAATTCTAACTCGTAGTCATCACAGGAAACCCGATATATTTTTCCATTAGCAGCAAGGGATCTTTTATATGCACTTTCCCACAGACAGGAAAGCACATAGCATGGCCTTTGACCAGTTGTGGGGCACTGGTTGTAATGACTAAAAAACAAATCACTGAATGGTAATGAGGTGGTTCCATCTACTGACCAACAGGTAAGCGCTCAACCCACTGAGCTAAACCCCGTCCCCATGACATAATTAACTGATCTTAGTTCTTACTTGAGAAGTAAAGTTAAACCCAGACAAAAATGTATTGCCAAGTTGTAGTCAAATATCAGATGACATTACATATGCTCTCATTTCCAGTAATGGCTACTAAGTTTAATGTTATAAAATTTTGTATTGAAAATATTGCATTAAAATGGCTGTTTTGAGCTAAAAGATAAAAAAGGACCATGATTATACTGCCTTAAATAGTGACCCAATTCAATTAATTTTTGTTTGCTGATTAAATGAATGAATGAATAATGAATGAATGTTTAACGACATCCCAGCACAAAAATACACATCAGCTATTGGGGGTCACAAATTGTAAGTACATGTATATGAAAGTATTATTTATATATATTTATGTAAAACCGCAGTGTAAGGAGCTGTGGGAGGAATTGCTGATTTAAAAAAAATAATAATAATTAAAAAAAAAATATATATATAAATGTACATTAATAAATTCAGTAATCTGGACCCGGTAATACAAAGCACTGGTAACACTTACGTCAGATGTACACCGTGTGTTGTACGACTGACCTAAGTGTTACGAGTGCTTTGTGTCACCGGGCACAGGTTACTAAACTTATTAATATACATATATACTTCTAGCTTGGGTGTAAGATTTAATATTTTGCTGAGAACAAATCAAGAAAACTATACCACTGACAACATTCTAACCACTAACACTACCTGTAGATGGGGATGATGGAGACGTGACTTCATCTCTCGACAGATAGAATGTTGAATTTCCCTCGGTCGACACTCGTGCCACGTTTTCTTCTGTCATTTGACCGTAGCGAACCTTTGGCCGGACACTTTCCAGTGACTTTTCCAGTGACTCGACTGGTGCCTGGAACTCCCGTAATACCTGTTAATAAATGAAGAGCTAATTTCCATAATGCTATATATCCATTTACTCTAGTTTCCAGTGAGTGCTGGATTTATTTTGTAATAATAGATTTGCTAGGCTAAACTATCATGACCAATTATGATTTACTAACTCACCCATCATTTGTAACTTAACAACAGCAAACATTTTTTGGAAAGAAATTAAACAAAATTTAAATTAAGACTGTAGGAGATATTTTTTTATCTGGCAATTTGTCCAAGAAGTTATCTACCATCGTACTAGCTTTAAAATGGAATTTACACAGTTGTCAAATAAGAATACAATATGATGATAATGTGTTTTGTATTTCATGTGGGGAATAAAGAAAGAAGACAATATATTTCTTCATATGCAGTAATATAATAATTACAGTTACCGTAATATAAAAATACACCTACTAAACCGCAACCACATTTCATTCAAAACAAAATTATGTAAAGACAAAGATGAAAAGTGATAAAACAAACCAGTTTTGGGGAGTCATGTTTTGCGTCGGCCCGTGTCAGACTTATGTCACCCTGAAAGATCACCTCGGCCAGCTGCTGAACCAGGCTGTGATTGTGGATGATTAGAAACACCTGCCACAACAAAGACACAGGTGATAATAATAATATAGAGCTAAATTTACAGTTAAAAACACACACACAAAAAAGACAAAAGTAAAGGCAAGAAAAGAAATCTTTGGTTAAGGACACCTCAGCATATCTGCATCTATGGCTTGTCGGTGTCTTAATATATTATGGTTATTTTGATACTCACAATTTAAATGTACAGTAAAACTCCTCTAAACCAGCCACCCATGGAACCAAGTAAAAAGTCTGGTTTTAAGAGGTATCTGGTTTAGAGAGATTCTGTTCTGTATGAATATTTAAAATTGGACTGTAAAAAACATCTGGTATTGAGGAACGTCCAATTTACCAGTTTTGAGTGGTTTCACTTTATATACATGTATGACCCAAAAATTGTAGAGACATCAAGTTATTCAATTAGTAATCAGTTACAGGTACATGTATGCAATTTGCTTGCAATTTTCAACACAATAATTTCTTAAAATTATTTTTTCCAAGATAATCTGCAAAGACCAAAAACATTTTAATAATAATTTAAAAAAAAACATGTGTGCAGAATGTATAAGACAAATACTAAAGTTTAAAGAGGAAAGAAAAAGGCTGATACCTGTGATAACAAGAACAGGGCAACAACGGAGCTGACGTGTTTTCGATCATCCTGAAACAGAAGAAGAGAATAATAACACTTATGATCAGTGTTCAATCCAGATCAACCAGTCAATCATTCCAAGTCTTAACTACAATCTGTAGTAACAGATATACAAACAAACAGCAACCTCCCAAAATACAAAACACACTCTGGTCAGGTCAGGTCATAAGGCTTAACGTGTACATTCAGATCAAGCTGTTGTAGCACACGCCTGTCGTGGGCGCTAGAGCTTGCGGAGCAAGCCCTTTCATCCAAGACAGATAGGGTGGGGTGGGGGGTGGGTGAAGAGGGGACGCCTGCACTGGCAAGTGCAAGGGAGCACCAGCAGCCCAACCAAACACACACTCTGCCCAAAGTTTATTTAAATAACGTTTCACCTCCTGTAAATCTTCTTCTCGCCTACTAAAAATGGAGTGCTTCTAAATACAAGGATTTAGCAAGGGGTGGTTCATAATGTACATAAATTTCACTGTACTTTTTATTATAATTTCCAGTATTCCTACACTATTTATGATTAGGACAAAAGCAACCATCCAGAGTACACATATTGAGCATTAGAGGAGTGTAAGAATTTGAGCAACTTTCTTCTTAATAAACGTTCCATCACTATTGTCAGCAAATATTGACTGCAACAAAAACTCTCACACATAGAATTAGGAAGTTATCCTCTGTGTTAGTGGCAGTAAGTTCCACAGTACTGACAAACAATCCCACATACATTACATCCGTGTATTTTATACACTACAAGTCAACTGAATTTGGTCTCAAATACCATGTGTTCCCTTATATTTTTTCTATCAGTATCTTAAGAAGAAGAAGTTTTGTTTTGTTTAACGACACCACTGGAGCACATTGATTAATTAATCATGAGCTATTGGCTGTCAAACATTTGGTAATTCTGACTCGTAGTCATCAGAGAAAACACGCTACATTTTGTTTCTACTGCAACAAGGGATCTTTTATATGCACTTTTCCACAGACAGAAAAAAAACATACCACAGCCTTTGTCCAGTTGTGGTGCACTGGTTGGAATGAGGAAAAAAAATAAGAAGAGCAGAATGGCTTCACCGAGGTGGTTCTATCCTGCGATGCAAGCACCTCAAGCGAGTACTCAACCGATATGAGTATCTTAAGAAATAACAGAGGAAGGAAGGAAGGAAATGTTTTATTTTAACATGCACTCAACACATTTTATTTACGGTTATATGGCATCAGACATATGGTTAAGGACCACTTATATTTTGAGAGAGGAAACCTGCTGTCACCACTTCATGGGCTACTCTTTCCAATTAGCAGCAGGGGATCTTTTATATGCAACATCCCACAGACAGGATAGCACATACCATGACTGTAGCGAGAAATACATAAAAAACAGACAGATGCAGCAGGTGCTCACCTCTACGTCAGACATGCGTTTCCTCTTGGTGAGTGAGTACACGTAGAGTGGGATCAGCAGGCGGTTCAGCAGCTGGTCGGTGATAACCTCGTTGAGTCCATCCAGGCTGATACTGAAGATGTCGTTCAGGTAGTGCAGGTGATCTAGGTGCTCAGCAACCAGGTCAGCCAGCAGGTCGCGACTCCGGTGACTGTAAGATAATGTACGGTACAGTGTATTCAAGTAAATGTACATGATCCAGGTGCTCAGCAACCAGGCCAGGACTGATAAACTATAGTTTTGCACATTATAATTTTTACATGTTTCGATATACCGTATGACTGCTGTCAGCCTATAGCCCGAACCACAGGAGATGCTGTTTTTCATACTATAGAATACTCTATAAATTATTTCTTTCTGAGCCAATTGTAACTTGCACACAAACCTAGGTGTTTTTCTATATTTTTTCTTATGTCAAACCAAACTGAAATTTACAAAAAACATTTTTGCAGGAGGATGGGATGAACTATAGCTTCTTCATTTCTGTGATTACATATATCTACTTATTTTCTGTGATTACATATATCTACTTATTTTCTGTGATTACATATATGTATATCTATTTATTTTCTGTGATTACATATATCTACTTATTTTCTGTGATTATATATATCTACTTATTTTCTGTGATTACATATATCTACTTATTTTCTGTGATTACATATATCTACTTACTTTCTGTGATTACATATATCTACTTACTTTCTGTGATAACATATATCTACTTATTTTCTGTGATTAAATATATCTACTTAATTTCTGTGATTACATACAACATGTGTATCTAATTATTTTCTGTGATTACATATATCTACTTATTTTCTGTGATTACATATATCTACTTACTTTCTGTGATTACATATATCTACTTATTTTCTGTGATTACATATACCTACTTACTTTCTGTGATTACATATATCTACTTATTTTCTGTATATTAACATCTGCTGTAGTGAAGCAAATTGCAACCCATAAATATTATTTTTTTAAAACGATGCTAGTATAATAAAGCCAAAAAAAACCCACTTAACTAAAAAACAAAACAAAAAAGAAGAAAAAAACATTTACTCTTACTCTGAATCATGGCGCACACAGAGGTCGAGATCTAGAATGTGGTTACCGATAAACCACACCAGATTAGAGAAGTAAGGAGCGGCGGTGCGGTCACGAATGTATCGCAGCATTGCCTTGTCCTCAACTAAAAAAACAAAATGCAATTCTCTTAAGTCATGTAACATAAGCACCAAACTCAGCCAAAGCTAGTCGAGGCATAGGCATAAACTTTTATTCCAGTCAATTTTTGAATGCAGAAAATACCATTCAACAGACAAAATTATTTAAAGGGACATTCCTGAGTTTGCTGCAATATTTTAAGATGTTATCGACTAATAAAATATTTCTACGATTAAACTTACATATTAAATATATTTTCTTGTTTGGAATATTAGTGGCTGTATATTAAACGTGCTTCTGATCATTCTAATATTTGTACTAGGTTAATTTTCATTTATTTCCTAAAACATATTTTTTCGTACGTACAAAATTATTTGAAGACAAAATCCACTTTGGGCTCCTTACAAATATTAAGACGACCAGAAACACATTAAATATACAGACAGTGATATTCTAAAGTAGAAAATATATTTAATATGTATGTTTAATCGTAGAAATGTTTTTATTTGGCGGAAACATCTTACAATGCTGCAAAGTCAGGAATGTCCCTTTAAGTATGCTCTTGGATATTGCTACAGATCCTGAAGCAGCTTAGAGTTTTGTTCAAATAACACACTGTACACTGACAAAGTCCTACCGACATGTTTAACTTACCGGTAAGCAGTCCTTGGTTTTTGAAAATTATAGGCAAGTGAAAAATCACACCTCAATATGCTAGGTTTTTGAAAATTATAGGCAAGTGAAAAATCACACCTCAATATGCTAAGGTGAGTAAAATAATCACTCTCCAAAATAAATAAAATAGACAGTGTAGCTCCGATTGGATTTTGACTGGCACGTCTACAAAATTATCTATTAAACCAGTATTTGCCGATTTGTTCAAGACCGCACGTCAATATATAAACCATGGTTAGTTAAACCAATACCTTTGTAGACATTTAGAGTGATGGTCCGCACAGCAATCCTAACCATACTTTCAGAGTGGTTGAAGAACTTGATGGCTTCAGTGTACAGGGCAAAGTCGTTTGTATGCTGCAAAACAGAGACAGAGTGTGAACAGCAAGTAACCTATATGTACATGTATTTCTATAATTTAATTTCTTAAAATGCAAATATTCTTCTAATAACCAATGATTTAATAACACAACTTTTTTAGTATGGTCCATTACATAAACAGCAATTGCAAGGCCATCGTTTTATCATATTATTACTTTATTAAAATCTTTCTGAAATTCTCAAAATCTACAGGAATATCAAACTTTTAATTCATTGATTTATGTTTAGTTCTTATTTTTAAATGTATAATTATTATTCTTTTAAATCCAGTTTTACACATAAATGTTTAGAGAATATAAAACAATATGCAGGTATATTTTTATCGCACATATTACAATATGTTTCTATCAGATTGTTTTGGTACTTTCATTTACACAATAAATATTAATTTTAACAGGCCTAACCTCATTGTAGAAGAAGTGAATGGTATGTCTGTTTAGCTTGAGGGATAAGGTCTTCAAAAATGATATGTAGTAGGCCATCACCTAAAACGAAAGCATTGTTAATAGTGAACTAAAAACAAAAAGAAAACAAAATCACTTTGTTAAAGGGACATTCCTGAGTTTGCTGCAATATTTTAAGATGTTATCGACTAATGAAATATTTTTACAATTAAACTCACATATTTAAATATATTTTCTTGTTTAGAATATTAGTGGCTGTATATTAAATGTGTTTCTGATCGTTGTATTATTTTTGTTACGTTAATTTTCATTTTATTTCCTAAAAAAGGTTTTTTCATACATACAGAATTATTTGAAGACGAAATCCAGTTTGGGATTCTTACAGATATTAAGACGACCAGAAACACATTAAATATACAGACATCGATATTGTAAACAAGTAAATAGATTTAATATGTAAGTTTAATTGCAGAAATATTTTATTAGGAAATATCTTACAATGCAGCTCACTCGGGAATGTCACTTTAAAACTACATGTATGATATCATCAAACAGAATTACAACTACAGTGAAACCTGTCTAAACAGGACCATGTCGGGGACCTAATATTTCTCCCATCCCTGGCCATGCAAGACAGGCGCATTCCATGATGTCAGCCCATGCAGAATAAATCTGTCTTGCATGACCACGTGACTTCTGTTGTTTGCGCTGATATTAACATTGGGCGACGTCACGTAAACGGCAAAATAACACAAGAAATACTTTTTATATTTCATAAAAACAAGGAAACCTGCTGTCATAATGAAATTATACTATCATTTTCGGTTTATACTTTTAGTATAAATCATTTTTGGGTATGATCTTTTCAATGGTTATGATTATTTTATTGTAAGATAAAAAATAAAAAATGTAGGTTTTTAGGTTTTTCCAAAATGTTTGTTTTTCATCTACTGGATGGGAGAAAAATAATCTTCCATTATGTATCCATGTGGGACAGGGAATAGCCCTGTCCCACATGGACACATATGAAGGATTCTTTTAGTATCTGATTTGCGACAGGATCCGGTGTTTAGAGGGTCACTTTCTAGAATTTAGAAAATATGAGATCATGAAATGTAGCTGGTTTTGACAGGATTATGGTTTGTTCAGGGTCTGGTTTCGACAGGTTTCACTGTATCAATATTTTTAACATGGTTAATAAACAGTTTAAAAAAAAAATAAAAATAAAAATACTTTGTCAGAACTGTCAGGGTTTCTGAATTTGCAAAATTGTTTTGCATTTTTTTCAGAAAATTTAATTACATCCAATAGAATAAATAAACACTAATTATAACTTAAATTACTTACCTCTTCATCAGAGAAGTCAAACTTGTGTACTATTATTGAGTTCACATGGTTGTTAGACAGCAAATAGTCTGAAATCACAAAATAATGTTTTAATGAACTTTTCTTATATACACAAGATATTAATCAATAAATTATAAATGTACTGATTGTCTTATATAATAGTGCAGAAATTTCCGATTCAAGGGTTAGCAAATTGATGAAGTGTTGGAAAATGTGTAGTTACTGTTACATGTAAAATATATTTTCTCTCTATCAAACATTTATTTTCTCTCTCAGCCAAACAAAACAGAACTATAGGACTGCAATTTATATTAGGCTCCCTATCCCATTAATGTTAAAACCAAACCCAACTACATGTACTTGTATCAGTGGATTAATCAAAAGCTTGTTTTCCTCAACTTCTTCAAAAGAAAGAATGAGTGAATGAATGAATGCATGAATGAATGTTTTAATGAACGCACTTCTTCAATTTACCTGTATAATGGCTGCCATCCCCTTTCAGTATAACAATGTTACTATTGTTAGCCACTATGAAGGGGAGATTTGTTTTTTAAAAGTTTTAAACTGACTAATTTTTTAGCAAGATTTATACCGAATACAGAATGTATCCACTGTTAGTTACAAACTCACAGAGTGAAGTTTCATTGCTGATGTTTTCAAAGAGGATATTCAGAGTCTGCAGCAACTGCACACACAGATATTTGCCAGATTTCTGCTGCAGATATCGCAGAAAGAATGACAGCATGTTCTTCTCCAAGAAAAAACTGAAAATATATGGCAAGTACATGTATATGGCATTGCATATTATGTCAACTTAAAATTAACATCAATATAATATATAAAATATTTACAGGATGAAAGATTATAAATAATTGTGTGCATTACATTGTATATCTATTTTATTTTATTTTTCAGGAAAAAGTATGGCAGTCAAAGTAATTTTACGTGAACAAACAATTCAGTTCATAGATTTTAATGTGTGCATGCATGTAGAGAAAAATACTGGCAATTTGAAGATGAATGACACAGAAATTACGATGAAAAACACTGTAACTTACAAATATCAAAGTGAACTTTTAAAGTTACATGTAATACGTGTGTACATGTAAATGTATGTTTTATCATTTTTAGACATTTTAGGTTTAAAATCATATACAGACTCATGTCAGTTTTCTATTCTTCATCTTCCATACGAAATTATGAATAATTACAATTAAAAGAATTAATTTGTTTAAAATTGTTGTGAATATTAATTTTTGGATATATTTGAACTAATTACAAAGTAACATGTCCAAACTCATTTGTCAAATTATTAAAAATAAGGGAGACAACTTATGATAAATTTGTTGCAAGGGAAAACATGATGAGAATAAACGAAGACAACTGTTATGAAGAAGTTTGTTTTGTTTAACACCACCACCAGAGCACAATGATTATTAATAGTCGGCTATTCGATGTCAAACATCTGGTAATTTTGACAGTCATAGAGGATACATGCTAGATGTTTTCCATTAGCAGCAAAGGATCTTTTATACCACACATGTATGCACCATCCCACATACAGGGGTTTCCCCAGGGCTGTTAGGCGTAGCGGCCCGCTATCCCTTGGTCAATAAAGTAAGCGCTTTGACAGTGCGTAAGCACATTACGTCAAAAGCCGATACGCCTTGATTTCAAGTACTTTAGAAAACAATGACCACAAGTATGAGCGTGCCAGTTGATTACCTTGATTGCAACAGAATCTCCAGCACACCTAATCACTACGATCGGTAAACAAACTTCCTCATTACGGTAATGATTACCTAACAATGGACCGGCCACTCGATCACATTATTGTGTTAATTGCCTAAGTGTAAGGGGATTCCCGTGCAGAGCAATCAAGCCTAAAGGCCAATCAAAGAAGATGCCACATAACAGAATATACTATGTCAGTTAACTGAATAAACGATAGGTCCAGCACTTTTTAAAAGTACAGCTAAGTTGGCAATCAATTATTTCTATCCTAACACCCCTTCCCACAACTCCCACACTGAAAACATCCAAGGCTCGCGCTGTCTGTAGCCAAATTAGCCATTGGCTAATTAAAAATTATATTTAAAAAATAATAATAATGGCTAATTAAATTTGCAAGTGGCTAAAATTTTTGCTAAACCATTTTCTATCTTCTGATGTAAACAAACGGTTATATAATCTATCCGACAGCTCAAACATAATAATAATACCAAATAATCAATTAGCGTAATAGCGATCTCGCGACCGGTAATGAGAAAATTCAGAATACAGCGTAGGCGTTATGATGTTTATCTTAATAATCATCGTTATTAATTTTAATGGCATGCATTCGACATGTATGATAGCAATGTGATGGTAGTTCAATGTCTGGAAGATCTGTAACTTGTTATTTTAACTTTGTAATGTCTTTGTAAAGTAATAAAAACAAACCGGCAATGCGTGTCAGTTTGAATACACATGTTTGAATACACATATGAACTTGCTGGGGGTGCGGAATTGATGGGTTACTTTAAAAAAAAGCATGATTAGCTGGATTGAAGGCAGTTAACAGTTTTTAACCCACTACCCAACTTATTTTGGCTTCATTTGTGTTATACTGATGCTAAAAATGTAAGCGCCTTAAAAAAATCCTGGGGAAAGGCCTGACATACAGGATAGCACATACAATAGCTTTTATACCAGTCATGGTGCACTGGGTAGAAAGAGGAATAACCCAATAGGCCCACTGACTGGGATCGATCCCAAACAGATCGCACAGCAAGCAAGCACTTTACCACTGGGTTCCGTTCTGCCTTTCAATTGTAATGAGATCCAACTGTACATCAAGAAAGGTTTTAAAATTAAAACATTTTTATGGTAAATACATGTGATGTACATATATACATTATATTTTTGGTAGAAACTACAGGTAACACAATTAAAGACATTGTTATTAACAATATGTAACTGCTACATGTACTGGGGAATTGTTTAACCAGATTTTATTTCATATAAAGTGTGTACATTGTATATACCAACTTACTCAAAAACCGAGCTGTCATTTTGGTCACCCCAAATAAGGATCTCCGACATCGACCGCAAAGTCTCGATGAGCAATCCTCGGTTGTGCTCTGATGCTGTCTGGTTCTTGCATAGAACAGAATAAAGAAACCTGAAAACAGAAAAGAAATTTTTATGTTTTTGTAATACATGTACATATATTAATCATCACCGTGACATTTAATATTAATGAATCCATTCCTTAATTGGGTTTTCCCCCAGTCCCAACTAGCACCCCACAACTGCTATGGTGTCATGCTGTTTTCTCTCAGTATCTGTGGGAAAGTGCATATAAAAGATCTCTTGCTGCTAATGGAAAAATGTAATGGGTTTCCTGTAACTTTGTATAAGGATATAACAAGTTAAACGCACTATGTCACAGATGGTTGACCTAACTATTGACCTAACAAGGAATTGTAAGACAATATATACATTTGATTTGTACCTAAAAGTACTTTATTGGACCATCTACATAACCACCATATCACACTTATTATTGATATTTTATAAAAATAATTGAATTATGGGTACGGTCCATAATTCTGAGAAAAATAACGGCTATTTGGAGAGCAGAGGTGTGACGTATTATTTTGAATCACTTGACGGGCATTCCCCGAATAACCACACTGCCAAAACAATTTACCAAGCTCGTGTAACGAGAACGCGTGACCGTCCTATGCGATGTAGGGTAAATAGAAAAAATAAATTAAAAAATAATGAAAATAAGTTATTAAAAATAATAAAAACATGTACTGAATGATAATAAGCATATACATTAGTTTATTTTAGCAACAGACGCATTTTAAACGTCAACAATTTCGACTAGTTAGGCCTTTGCATATATAGATAAATTTATCGTTAGCCATACGCAAAAAACTCTAAACATCTGGATCACGAACACCTTCATTTTCCACGTTGTAAAATTCATTAGTATACAAAATATGCCATAATAGCTGACTTGAGATAGGAAATGTTACATTTTTAAAG
>JAECMU010242874.1:2735-12882 GCA_016106625.1 Dracogyra subfuscus | reverse complement strand
TACTGCCTCTAAGGTACTGTCAAAATACTGCCTCTAAGGTACTGTCAAAATACTGCCTCTAAGATACTGTCAAAATACTGCCTCTAAGGTACTGTCAAAATACTGCCTCTAAGGTACTGTCAAAATACTGCCTCTAAGATACTGTCAAAATACTGCCTCTAAGGTACTGTCAAAATACTGCCTCTAAGATACTGTCAAAATACTGCCTCTAAGGTACTGTCAAAATACTGCCTCTAAGATATTGTCAAAATACTGCCTCTAAGATAGTGTCAAAATACTGCCTCTAAGGTACTGTCAAAATACTGCCTCTAAGGTATTGTCAAAATACTGCCTCTAAGATAGTGTCAAAATACTGCTTCTAAGATAGTGTCAAAATACTGCCTCTAAGGTATTGTCAAAATACTGCCTCTAAGGTACTGTCAAAATACTGCCTCTAAGGTATTGTCAAAATACTGCCTCTAAGGTATTGTCAAAATACTGCCTCTAATGTATTGTCAAAATACTGCCTCTAAGGTATTGTCAAAATACTGCCTCTAAGGTATTGTCAAAATACTGCCTCTAATGTATTGTCAAAATACTGCCTCTAATGTATTGTCAAAATACTGCCTCTAAGGTATTGTCCTTTGCAGATCAACCCATCTTTAACTTTGACGTGATTCCAAAAAAAAGAAAAAAAGAAAAGGTATAATTAATATGTGATTTAAAAGAAACTTTAACACATCAATTAAGATTAGGAATTGGCAAATTCTATGGAGATTGCTGTAGTGTTTTCAGTTTATGTTGTCATGAAACTTTCAGTTTTTATTTTACATTTCTTTACTAAAAAAATTTCTTGCATGTTAACCACAAAATTGCTGTAGGGAAATGCCATGAAAACAATGTTTCCACTGAAATAGTTTTTGCTGTCACCATGTTCTTATTTGCCAGGATACACTGCACCAGTTTTCTGATGATGCCCAATGTCCTTACATGTTTGTTTTGTTCCTATACTAAGCTTTATATAATATTATAAAATAACAGATATGACATTTGGTTGTTTTAACATACAAATCAAATGTTATGAAATCTATGTTTCCACAGAATAGTTTTTACTCTGGCCATTTTTTGTGTTTTTCATTAAAAAATGGGTGCAACGTATCCTGACAATTATAATTGCTAGAATATGTTGCCCAATGTTCTTACATATTTGTTTCATCCCTTAACTAAGCTTTGTGTCACACATAATATATGAATCTTGTTTGCTTTAACATAAAATCTTTTTAAATCCTAAAACAAACTTATCAATAAACAGTATATTTTTTGTTCATGCTTACAGGGTGTATACTACCAAATCAATTCCCAAAGACGACAATAGTAACATATGTGGCTAAAACTCCTACATGCAACGTATCAATCAACATAAACGCCACAGATATAAATACTACCACCCCTTACACTTCAAGTGAACCAGAGAAAATTGGGGGTCAAGCTGCTCGGTTCTGAGATAACGAGTAGTGTCTACGACTACCCTAGTTCCGCACAAAATTTGTGTACTTTTTTTTACAGGTACCCCATACATGTTTCAAGCACAAGGCTACTTGACACATTGGTACTTGATGAAATAAAATTGCATTTTTTTTTTACCCAGATGAAACTATTATTTTTTACAACCAACACATTCACATTTATAACCAATCACAGGACTTGTGGTGTTTGCTACTCTATTAAAAGTTGGGTGCACCTCGAACTTTGAACCAGCTGGAAATTATTTGGTTTAGTACTACCTACAAAGAAAGAAAGAAAAAAATGTTTTATTTAACGATGCACTCAACACATTTTATTTACGGTTATATGGTGTCAGACATATGCTTAAAGACCACACAGATATTGAGAGAGGAAACCCGCTGTCGCCACTTCATGGGCTACTCTTTTTCTGTTAGCAGCATGGGATCTTTTATATGCACCATCCCATAGACAGGACAGCACATACCACAGCCGTTGATGTACCAGACATGGTGCACTGGCTGGAACAAGAAATAGCCCAATAGGCCCACACCAACCGCACATCGAGCTGTACTACTGGGCTACATCTCGCCTGTCACATGCCTACAATGCATTCATTGCAGGACAATTGTGAAATCTTAATAAGGATATAGGAAGCACTTCAGCAAGCACTTATTAGCCACCATACTCGAGATCAACTGGACAGAAATGGTTTCCTCTGAAAACAAAGGCTTGACATGCTGACGGTAATCAGAAAGTGACCTGACGAAGGCCGAGATTTCAGCAGAACAGGCTCTGCGCAGTGACTGATGGTTAACTAATCTTAGACTAATGTGAATGCTTTTGCTTGTCAATTATAGTCTTTGTGGAAACCAAATCTGTCGGAAATATTGCCTGGTCGTTAACGTTGTGTATAAATAGAATTCCGTAGGCTTTGTTAACGAATCTGCATGTACATTGTACATGTGCAGGCATGTAGCTTAGTGATACAGAGTGCTTGCCCGAGGTGCAGTATATCCCAGGATCAATCACCATCAGCATACTTGTTTTGTGTTTTTTGTCTCAACCAATTCCCTATGACTGGTACATAAAAAGCCTTCTATTTTATTTGAAGTATGTATATTGTTTTATCTATGGGGAAGTACAAATAAATGATATCTAGCTGCTTTTAATAGGCTGTATGGAAGCATATCGATGTAAATTATAATGTGGTTATAAAGCCCTTGAAATTTGAACAAATTTGCTACGGCAGTTAAGTGCCGTCGCAAATCAATTTTGCAATGGTAATACCGCGGCAATTTTAAAGAAAAGATTACTGCTGTCAAAATTATTCATATATGATCCACTGCTGTAATAATATGCTAAAATATAACATCTCAACTTTACTTTCGTAAGCTTCTATACTGAAATAAACCAATTTATATTTATTGAGGAAACTGAGCTACACATATGATAATAAAAAAAAATTCAAAAAATTCTGGGATCTGTAATTGGACAGAGTTCAGAGAGAAATGCCTACAGACTTTTCGCCACTCACAGATTTGCGATGGCAATGAAATGCTGTTGCAAATCAAGTTTGCGATAGCTTTTGCGACGGCATTGCCGATTGCCGCCGCGAATTTCGAGGGCTGTTATATAGTATTTTAATTTTAGATTCCTGTTGGAACCATTCAGTTTTCATATATACACACACACACACACACACACACACACACACACACACACACACACACACACACACACACACACACACACACACAAAGTGAAACCTCTTAACACTGGACCCTCTGTAAACCAGAATTCCCTCAAAACCGGACATTTTCCGTGGCACCTTTGTAAATATCATACAGAAGAGAACCTCTCTAAACCTGTTATAACCAGACCTTTTACTTGGTCCAAAGGGTGTCCAGTTTAGAGGAGTTTCACTGTATATATGTCATTGTATTATTAGTTCACTTAATGATCAGCTGCAACGTATTTAGTGTTCGCTTGAGGATCAAACAACTTCAGTAGATCCATTCAGCTCATTGTGAGGGTTTTTCTCATTCCAACCAGTGTACCACAACTGAACAAAGGCTGTGGTACATGTATGTGCTTACCTGTCTGTGGAAAAGTGCATATAAAAGATCCCTTGCTGCATTAGGAAAAATGTAGTGGGTTTCTTGCATTTGATAATATACCCATTGGGCTATTTCTTGTGACAGCCAGTGCACCACGACTGGTATATCAAAGGCCGTGGTATGTGCTATCCTGTCTGTGGGATGGTGCATATAAAAGATCCTTGCTGCCAATCGGAAAAAGTAGCCCATGAAGTGGTGACAGTGGGTTTCCTCTCTTCATATCTGTGTGGTTCTTAACCGTATGTCTGATGCCATATAACCGTAAATAAAATGTGTTGAGTGTTTCGTTAAATAAAATATTTCTTTCTTTCTTTTCTTGGTAATATACTGTGATACATAGACATAATATAGCTTACCCATACCAATCAGTATTGAAATCTTAAAGGCTTGTTGTTGTATATACCATTGGCTCTTATGAAAATGTTTAAACAATGTTTTTGTCTTAGAATGATTAAATCAGAAATGTATTGAAGTAGTTTGTGTAGATATTTGTTTCATTAACATTGCTTTCTGAAATATGCATGATTGCACAAGGGATTTTTGTTGGGGTTTAATTTTTTTTTTTTAATTATTGTTTTGTTTTGTTAATCTCAACATTATTAATTTCCTATTTATTGAAGTAATCCTCATTAATATTAATTTTATAAGCATTTCCTGTGAAGTTTGTGAATTACAACAATTATATTAAACATCAGACACACAGAAGATGATAGAATAATTCTTCAAAGACTATTTAGAATGGTCTCCAGGGAGAAGTAACCATCTTTGAATGATTTCCTTCAGACATGTTAGAATCTGATTTATTCTTAATTGTCACCAATAGTTATTACGTGTTGTTGTTTTTTCTCTCACTAAAACAGAATGAGTGAAGTGGTGGCTTCAAGATTGCACTATCATTACATTGTATGTGGTCATTAACTATTTATCCAACATCATATAATGGTAGATAATAATGTGCTCAGTGGGCTATTTCTCTGTGCATCACAACTGGTATATCAAAGACCATGGTATGTTTTATCCTGTCTATATGGGATTAAAGTTTGTTTTGTTTAATGATACCACTAGAGCACATTGATTTATTAATCATCGGCTGTTGGATGTAAAACATTTGGTAATTTTGACATATTGTCTTAGAGAGGAAACCTGCTACTTTTTTCTATTAGTAGCAAGGTATCTTTTATATGCAACATGTCATAGACAGGATAGCACATACTATGACCTTTGATAAACCAGTCATGGTGTACTGGCTAGAACGAGAATAGCCCAATGGGCCCACCGACGGGATTGATTCCAAACTAACTGCACATCAAGTGAGCACTTTACCACTGAGCTACATGTATGTCCCGCCCCTGTCTGTGGGATGGGGCATATAAAAGATCCCTTGCTACAAATAGAACCGGCCTCGGTGGCCTAGCGGTTAAGTCGCCGGAAAACAGGCTGGTAGGTACTGGGTTCGCAGCCTGGTACCGGCTCCCACCCAGAGCGAGTTTTTAAGGACTCGTTGGGTAGGTGTATGGCCGCTACACCCTCTTTTCTCTTTCACTAACAATAACAACTAACCCACTAATTTCTATTCTGTCCTGGACAGACAGCTCAGATAGCTGAGGTGTGTTCCCAAGACAGGCGGATTTTCTCTCTAAGTCAATATGTCAAACTTACCAAACATTTCACACCCAACAGCTGATGATTAATAAATCGATGTGCTCTAGTGGTGTCATTAAACAAAACAAAGATTTAACCTTGCATTGTTTAAACAAAAATAATAATAATAAATATAGATCTTCTTTTTTTCTAAAATAGATATAATTTGTTTCCTAGAAGTTGGTTCTTGTCTAATTTCCATCATGCATGTATGCTGCACACCAAATAAGCTACGCTGGATTGTTATTATTTAAAACAAAATAATTAATTCCATTTCTTTCATGTGATTTTTTAACAATGAATCTATTGATCCATCCATTCATTAATGTCCCCACAGACTTCAGATGACATGCAGGTTGGCTTGTGTTACTGAATAATGCATTGTGTCTTGTGTTCATCATCCCGCAGTGTGTCACCAGTGGTCGTCTTCACGTTTTATGTGGTCATTAATACATACCTGTGACGTCACACTATTATTCTAACTGGGGATTATTTTTCAATAATCTGCAGCTGAAAACAGTGCAAGCTGAGCTTTTTGGAATTGTTTTCATGTTTTATGTTGTAATTAATCCATAACTGTGACATCACATGCTTGTTCTAATTTTGGATTATTTTTAAATCACCTACAGCTTAAAACAATGAAAGCTGAACCTTTTTTTGTGTGTGTGTTTTGTAATGTTTTATTTTGTAATTAATCCATACCAATATTGTTTTAACTGTGAATTATTTTTCATGAATCTATAGCTGAAAACAATGCAAACTAAACCTCTGTAATTAATCCATCTCTGTAACTTTAACCCATTTGTTTTAACTGTGGATTATTTTTCAAGAATCTATAGGTGAAAACTATGAAAACTACATGAACTTGTCATGCATTCAGTTTGGGGGTGGGACGAGATGTACCCCAGTGGTAAAGCGCTCGCTTGATGCATGGTCAGTCTAGGATCGATCCCCATCGATGGACCTATTTGGCCTATTTCTTGCTCCAGCCAGTGAACCATGACTGGTATATCAAAGGTCATGGTATGTGCTGTCCTGTCTATGGGATGGTGCATATATAAAAGATCCCTTGCCGCTAATTGAAAAGAGTAGCCCATGAAGTGGCGACAGTGGGTTTTCTCTCTCAATATCTGTGTGGTTCTTAACCATAGGTTAGATGCCATATAACCATAAATAAAATGTGTTGAGTGCATCATTAAATAAAACATTTCCTTCCTTCCTTTAGGTTGGGGATTCAAACCTTACGACTGACTGACTTTTTAATGTGTGAACAATAACAAAGTTTTAGCCCACACAACTGCATCATGGAATGAACATGTAATTGCATGAAGCTTTATAAACCCGATACTATTGATAGTACATACTGTATGCAATGAAGACTGTTGAATGCCAAATCAGAAATCATAGCATATGTGACACATTTAATGTCAACCATCCGCTGCTTGGAATTTACTGTCTGAATTGTGTGCGGGTTAAGTCTGAAAGGATACTCTTGGTTTGGGTTATTAGTATCCTACTGGTGTAAATGGGAGGGGTCTATAGGTCTCCTCTCTGTCCTTCTGTCTGTCTGTCTGAAATTTCTCTTCTTTCTTTTTGTGTGTGATTTTACTACAGTGAAACCTGGATGTCTAAAAACTGGATCATACTGAGGACCTAATATGTTTCAGGTTTAAACAGGATCCGGTGTTTAGAGGGTCACGCTTTAGAAGTTGGAACATTTGTAACCATGAAAGTTGGCCATTTTTGATGTGATTCTGGTTTGTACAGGGTCTCGTTTAGACAGGTTTCACTGTACATTGAATTATTTTTTCATACTTCAGAGCAGCAAACTGGCAGAGACCTCCAATGTCTTTGGCGCCAAGTTCAAGATTGTTACTCTCTTTTTTTTCTTTCTACAAGTGTGAGTGTTTTTTATTTATTTATGTGTGTGTGTGATTCTAATACATTTAATTGGCTTCTCCTTGGGTGTTTCAGCACAGTAAACTAGTGGAGGTGACCTCGAACATCTTGGGCGCCAAGTTCTGGATTTTTACATTATTTTTCATACCAGTGTCAGTATTTAAAAAAAATGTATGTATGATTCTAATATATTTGATTATTTTCTCCTTCATGTTTTCAGAGCAATAAACTAGTGGAGGTGACCTCGAACATCTTGGGCGCCAAGTTCTGGATTTTTACATTATTTTTCATACCAGTGTCAGTATTTAAAAAAAATGTATGTGTGATTCTAATATATTTGATTATTTTCTCCTTCATGTTTTCAAGAGCAGTAAACTAGTGGAGGTTACCTCGAACATCTTAGGCGCCAAGTTTCAGATTTCAATAAGAACCATTCCTACCAGTGTTAGTGGGTGTTTTTTTTTGGTGTGATTCTAATACATTTAATTGTATCCTCCTTCGTGTTTCAGAGCAGTAAACTAGTGGAGGTGACCTCGAACATCTGGGGCACCAAGTTCCAGATTGTTGGGTGTGCGTCCTTCCTGTCTGAGCTGCTGGGTCACGTGGTCTACAAGACGAGTCTGCTGCACCTGCAGCCGCGCCAGATGACCATCACGCTGAGCGAGATCAGCGGCAGCTCACAGCAGCTGTCCCGCGACCCCAACTTCACTCCCGCCAGGTTCAGCGAGGATGAGGATGATCTGAGTAAGTATCCCACCGTCTTCAAGGCTTGGTGCCACGCACAGTGGTTAAGCCATCGGACTACAGCCTGGTATATATAGCGGGCAGCGTGGCCCAGTGGTACAGTGCCCACCTAATGCGCGGTCGGTCTAGGATCGATCCCCGTCAGCTGACCACTGGGTTTTTTTCTCGACATAACCATATGTCCGACGCCGATATAACCGTAATTACAATGTGTTGAGTGCGTCGTTAAACAAACAAACAAACAAACAAACAAACAGCCTGGTATGTACAGGGTTCGCAGCCCAGTACTGGCTCCAACCCAGAGCGAGTTCTTAAGGGCTCAGTTGGTAGATGTACTAAGGCTACTACACCCACTTCTCTCACTAACCACCAACAACTTAACAACTAACCCACTGTGCTGGACAAACATACCAGATAGCTGAGATGTGTGCCTTGATTGGATATAAGCACAAAAATGAGTTAAAATGAAAAATAAAATGAAATCAATATTCAGAAATGCATTTTATGTTATTTAAATGGGATCTTCAAGGCTTTAGATCTCACTAATTTGGGCACAACAGGGACTTTTGTCCTTTCTGAGTGCAGGAATGTTGTTGTAGTTCAGCACTGTTATGAACAGCTGCTGGAGAGTTGATATCAGTATTCAGAAATGCATTTCAAGTTATTTTAAATGTAATTAAACTTAACCTTTTAGACATTTTGAGGTAAAATATTTTGAGGTCATTGCGTATGGATGATGTTTTTATCTTAATTTGGCACATGTATTTTGGGCACAACAGTTATCACCTTGACTTTGATGCAGTCTAAAGTCCTGGGCCCCGTTTTACGAAGCGATCTTAGCCCTAAGGTGATCTTAAGTCCATAAGGTGATCTTAGCACTAATATCGCTTTTTAAAATGCAGCCCTGGGGCCTAATTCACAAAGGTCTCTTAGGTTTTGTTGGACAACACTGCATCCACTTTGCAAGTCATTTAGCATTGTACTGCGAGATCGCAAAGTTGTGATAGTTTAGTGAATTAGGCCCCTTGTCTACATCATTGTGAAATCAGCAGTAAGAGTTTATTCAGAGTAGGACATTTTTGGAGAAAAAATATATATGAAGAGTTCAGCCGCAAAAACCGACAAACGCCATTTTGGTCGAAAATAAACCATGACGACTATTACATAGTACTGGTGGCGTATTTACTGTCAGCATATCTGTTTGTTTGCAAAAGCCGACACCTATCTCATAAAACCCACAACAATTCCATGATTCGTTGCAGAAAGTGACGGGTATCATTTTTCGCAAATACCGACAAATCCATTAATCCAATCTATACGCCGTAATTAGTCACGTGATTCAACATGGCAGCGCCCAGGACACCTCTCATTACTCACTAAAGTTTCTATGTATTTTATCGAAAATTTCCTTTAATAATGGAGAACTTTGATGACATTGATAAGACAGTGGTATTATCACCAATTGGGCGTAAACGGGAGAACAATTCAGGCAATTCTGGACGCTCCCTTGCAAAAAAGCGCGACATAATGGTGCTGAAAAACTTGCTAGCATTTCGTATGTACGTAATGTGTGCTTGGCGACTTCCCTGTCCAATGAAGATTTAACCTGAGTATAGTACACAGTGTAATAAAGTTCTAGACGCTAGGCCATAAATGATCTAGTTTTCATTAGTATCAAAATGCCATGCAAATAAAAAAGTAAAAGTTTTTTATGTGCCCTCTGTGTACCTGAGATACTTCAACGGATTTATCTGGCCGACATTTAACTATATATTATGATGATTTTACACATTTCCGCGATTAAAGGTTTACACTTTTCTAAGAGTACGACGTCTCCCAAAAACTGAATGTTTTCCTTCCATAAACTTAAAACAAAAATGACGTCAAATCTTAGAAAATTACGTCATTTATATCTTGGCGGGGAATACAATTCAATAAGAGAATATGGCTTTGCCTTCCAGTGTATAATGGTTTTGTCAAAGGCTAAATGATCAATGGAATTCAAGTAGTTTACATGCAGGCGAGATAATTGATATTAGCCCCCGAACCAGACAGTGGCTAGCCACACCAACTGACCAACGACCATATTTCCTGGTATGGCAGGCGGGTGCGCAGGGGGAGGGTTTTGGGGGTCGACCCCCTCCCCTCCTCCGGTCAAGGCGAAATTGTTTTTGTTAGAAAGCAGCTCCGCTAGCCAGCAGAAAACACCTCAGAATAGCCTTAGAAGGGGTCAATTTTTCAACATTTTAGAGGGGAGGCGC
>JAECMU010242844.1:0-12616 GCA_016106625.1 Dracogyra subfuscus | reverse complement strand
TGGTTTTCACAAACCCACTAGCCCTGTGGCTAGTGACTTTTCAAAATATTTGTCATACTCTGTGTATTAGCCGACTCCTTGTATATGCTGACCTCATAGTTTGACCCTAAATATCAGGTACAAAATCATCAGACTTGTGTATAAGCCGAAGTCATCTTTTGTCCAGTTGTACATTGTATTGATTTCCATAATACTGTTGACAAATAGACTTGTGCTTTTCGTTTTCATCCCCTTTAATTATTACAGACACAGTAATGGTATAGTAATGCTAACATTTTCCATGCTGTGCAAAACTAATTTAGCACCGATAAATCATAACAAGAAAATAAACAATTCAAGCTGTAACAATATATCACTGCTTATAAGTAATTTAATTGTTCACTGGACAGCAAATAATAAACTCATTAAGGCATGTTTAATGAAATGAAAATAGAACAAGAATAAAAAAAAATATTATTCATCAAACTAGTTATGCATTAAAGAACATAGAACTACATAATAATGCATGATGGGGTCTTTTATTTATATTACGCACAAATTATTGTTACATAAGCTGTAAAAGTCTGTAAGGGTCTGATCAAAATTTGTATCTCGGGGTCAGAAGTGTTTTCGATCCAAATTTTATTAACCAATTTGTTACCTCGGTGTATAAGCCGACTCTCTTCTTTTGGAAAATGTTTCTAGACTTCAAAAGTCGGCTAATACACAGCAATATATAGAGGATATTATATGAGTGTCCATGACAGACGATGTTTACGACACAAGTTCCTAAATTATCATATCATGCAATAATTTAGGTATGAGTGTTGTAAACATCATCTGTCATGGACACGAATGTAATATTCTGTTTATTACAAAAGAACTTGACTGCTAAATGAACGTTTCCTTAATGGCGGAGTAATGTTTGTTCATTACTGTCTTGAAAAACCAAATCGCAACCCATTCTAAAGTGAAGTCATATTTATACGCCCATAAATAAAGAGTACACATGTACAGCTGTAAATTGTAAAACATGTTTATACCAAATTACAAACATATACACAGTAATCGAATTAATTAGTAATGAGTTAAATGTATTAAGTAATAACCAGGAAATAGTCAATGTTGTGGTTCACCTCATGTGCAACGAACCAGTCAAGCTTACTGTGGAATGTTGTATCAGCCAATCAGAAATAAATGTACTCTTACAACAATCGTTGAACGACAATGCCAGGAGGACATACGATTTAGTTATGACATATGATGGAAATCGTACGATAAATATGACCCTCGTTATGCTGTACCTCGTAGGTAATAAACAGTAGTATGTATTATCATATGTCTGAGGGATTGGTGCATATAAAAGTTTCCTTGCTGTTAAATGAAAATAGTAGCCCATCGAATAACTACATGAATTTTGAACTTTGTTACTGAAAAATATGTGATAATACACACAATTACATACTGTAAGAATTTTTTTTATTTCTTCGAAAGCTATTTGATATTTTAAAACAGCAAGAGCTCAAAACATCCTGTAAATTATCAATCTAATTAAAATTAGCTCCACTATTACATGTGGATCTAACAGCAGCCAGTTGGAACTTATGTCCACCAATCAAATCCTTACTTGCAGAATCATGTTTTGTGTGAATTACAAATGATTTATTTAGACCAGTAGAACTAATTTTAATCAGATTGCTAACAGCACTGCGTAGACTATCATTTCGTCTGTATATAATAATTTAAATACTGACCAATCACACTTCTCCTTTTATAACGTTATTTGGGAGCATACCAATTCTAAAAATATCGGGTGAGTCTATTTTAGTGGCTGCAGTACAGTGAACCATACCAATACGTACGGGGTTATTTATCAGTCTTCAATTTTATATTTTAAAAAATAAAACATGTTTTAAGTCATTCGTAATTCATACGAAACATATTATAATTTATATACCCTCAGGATAATTGGGAATGTTTTCAAATTATTTTTACTGGCATGATTCTGCAAGTAAGGTTTTGATTGGTGGACATGAGTTCCAACTGGCTGCTGTTAGATCCACATGTAATTTAGTGGAGCTAATTTAAATTAAATGAGTAAATTATGAGCATTCACCTGCTAGGAACTATAACACAATGGGATATATACTGGTGCAGCTGTCATGTTATCTCAATTTAGACATTATACCCAACTGACAGCAGGGTTCGAACTTAACGGTCACCCCATGTGACTGAAAACCCATAGTAAGGTTGCCCACCTGGCGACCGATTTAAAAAAAAAAGTGTTTTCTCTTACAATCTGCTGCAATATTGTGGGTTTTTTGGTTGTTTTTTTAGAAAATATTATTCTGGCAAGTGAAAATAGATCCGGGCAAGTGAAAGTGCTATCATCACTTGCCCGATGGCAACTCAAAAAGAGTTAAAGGGACATTCCTGTGATAGTACAGCTCAATGTAATCACTCCCCATTAAACACTGGCGTGGACAGACTGCCCAAATGCAGGAAGCTAATGTATCTGTCTTGGGCTCCATTCCACGGAGCAATCTTAACACCATAAATGTATAAAGTTGTTATGAACTTAAGATCTCACTACACAGTTGACTTTTGGGTGAGAGTTCATTGATCACGGTCCACTATAGTTCCTAATTGTAACATATGTTGTGGTTCACATATTCACTTTTTGGAATTGGGGAAGAATTAAAACAAATTTGTTTATGTTTAATGGTAAGCCTTCTGACTGGATTTTGCCCCAGTCTTTTTGTAATATTGTGCACTGACTTTTTGGGACAGCCAAAGTTATACGGGGCCCAGGTTGTTGTGCTTGAACCTTGAATTTGTTTTCTTAGGATAAAAATAAACGTAATCAATAAACACTAAGACACATACCTGCGACTGCCGGTAGTAGGTGGTTACAAGTGCCTCTTAACAATGCCAGAAGTAACTACTGAAAACTCCCCAAAGTGGTCAGACTAAGTCCAGAGCTAAAAGCTGATGGGGAATGGCAGGTGTGTGACACAGATAGCCACAAGAGACAAGCACATGTCGCGGATGGAGAAACAAGGACTGGGATGTGAAGGTGGACAGTGAAAGAAGTTGAAAGATAAGGAGTTGCCAGATCGGGAAGAAATGAGATGGAATTCAAAGGAGAGAAAGGAAAGGGGCAGTGGGATATACATAAAAAAAGGACCAAAAAAAGAGACACATACCTGTACTTCAAATGTGAAGTATTTCTTTAAGTTTTTTATAATCATGACGAGGAAAGGCAATTTAATTCCCAATGTCTTTTTCAGATTAGCAGGACACGTGATGAATGTTGTGCTGCAAAGCAAGAGTCAGAATAGATATTTTAATAACTTTTTACATTAATTAAATAAAACATTTATTACAGATACTTTAAAAAAAATCATCAAGCAATTAACTAATCAAACTTGCCATATCACGGTAAAACTACAACTTAAACTAATCTGTTTTAGCAAACTTTTGACAGACTTTAGAATCGTATTTCCAACTACAACTGAGAAATGAAGAAGCCAGAATATCAACTGTCATCATTGGCAAGAAAAACAAAACTGGCTGTATCTGTATATAAACAGAACATTCACCTGCTACTAGAAATTAAAATGTAAACAGGTCTAACCCTGAAAATATTTTTGTAAATACGTCGTGTTAACAACATTTAAAACAGTAAGAAACACTGGTGGATAATAATGGAGGCAATTTTTTTTATTTCTGAAACAAAACAGTTGTCTGGACATGGTTAAAACTAACTTCTTTAACTATAAATAAGCCATGGACACGACCTATTCCTTACTAACCCATGGACAGCAGGTATGGGTTCAATTTACTAAATTAGACAAGTAGTTTTCTGGAACTAAGCATTATCTGCCCATCACCATAAAAATACACTGATTTAACCAGTGTATGTCAATCACAGAGATCACAGAAGATATGAATACAAAGTATAATACAATACCTGACATTTGTTCCAACTATTTCCAACACCAAGGACTGAATGTCATTATCTGTTATTCTCTTAATGTGTCCATTTCGAACCTAAAAAAGGAGAAAAAACACATTTTTTTAGAAACATCGTGGATCTACATAGAACAGTTAATACATTTGTGTTTGATAAACAAAATATAGATTATAGACTCCGATATCTGAAAAATATATTTAATTTAATCAAAATAGATTTAATTTATTTGGATAAAATATTGTCAATATTTTGTTTATTTTATCCAAATCATATATATATATATATATATATATATATATATATATATATATATATATATATATATATATACATACATATATATATTAAACCAGCTATCAGAATTACGGTATAATTATGGTGGATCTTGAAATATCTGCTCACAAGAATGTAACAAGTATGACTGCATTTAAAAATTAATCACCGATTTTAACATTTCAAACTTATTACAACTGACAATGCTCTGACAACGAAAGTGCTTCTATGGTAAAAGCGTGACTTATTAATACGGATGCTAGAAAAAAATATATTGATCGGCCGATACACTTTTTGGCTTCCTTCTTTATCTTTCAATTACTCCTGTCAAGCTGTCTGTAAAATTTAATTTCACACAACGCGAAGTGGAAAGACTTGACATCACATTCATTGCATTTGACAAACAACACCCACCTTTTTGTCCCATATTTGAAGAGGTTTGCTTCCAATACTATAAAGTATTGATAAGAAACCACTTTGAAACGTGTTCTTGAACATTGCTAGTGGTATTTAGCTTCTAACAGAAGAATTTTGCACCCACAGACGCCAAGTTACACGCAGTTGTCAACATGGAATAGACCGGAAGCTGCAGTTGCTAAGTTTCTGTTTGTTGTGATTTCCTCTCCATTGCGGGGTTACACAAGCTCCATGGCCAACGATAACCGGGGTGCTCGTTGGAAAATGGACGAAAGCAAGTCAAAAATATAATTTTAATTCGTATATTGCATCTGTGAATAAGAGTACATCAGATGCATGAAACAAGTGCAAGGGATGATTAGGACGATGACTCCCAAAAATTACGGATTCAATGGCCAATGGGAATTCTAACATGTATATTCGAAGTAATAATTATAATAACGTTGCCACGACAGTTACATAGATGATAGACCTTTGAAAGTTTGATGAATTAACATATAATGATATAACATTCGGGTTATTCAGCTAATCAGTTGTTATTTTTCTCGTTTGTATTGTTTCATGATACAGTAACATAACAATATATTCAATATGTTTTCTGGTTTTTGATTGTTCTGTTGTTGTTTTTCTTATCCCAATCAAAAGTGTAGCTAAAGTATTGATCACTTTGTGTTGAATGTTATTCCTTCTGCTCCAGCACAATGCATATAATGTCAAAAATGTTTTACAACATGTTTCTTCTGTCCAAAACTATGTCCATTTTCAATATGGTTAGATGTTATTATGCTTCTACTAGCCACTTTTACCAATCCACTCCAATGGCTGTTGTTACATAAGTAGCAACTATATGGCACAAACATTGTTAAACTGATTTCATTCATCTCCATAGCTTTTTAATGCCATTTTTAATGACCATAATTAAGATTTTAAAATATTCTTCTGTGATTATCAATATAATCTGATAATATTCCTCATGAAATGCCAGTGTGGTGGGACGTAGCTCAGCAGGTTTCCTCTCTCTATATATATGTGGTCCTTAACCATATATCTGACGCCATATAACCATAATTACAATGTGCTGAGTGTGTCATTAAATAAAACATTTCTTTCTTTCTTTCTGAAATGCCAGTCATCATTTGTTATATTAATAATCATTAACATCAACAATTGAAGCCTGCAAGGTGTTAAACACTTTGAGGAACATTCTAAATATGTTTACTTTTTTTTCCCCTCCAATTTTTAAATTGAGTTCATGCAGTCTCTTTGGCTTTGTGGTTAAATTATTAGCCTGGTAGGTCATAGATTTATATCCAGGGCTCACCCTGTCCATTGCTAAGGTTTTTTTGTGTTTTGTTTTTATCCCACTGCTCCCTTTCCTTTCTCTCCTTTAAATTCCATTTCATTTCTTCCCAATCTGGCAATTCCTCCTATCTTTCAACTTCTTTCGCTGTCCACCTCCACATCCCAGTCCTTGTCTCCCCAACCGCAACAGGTGCTTGTCTCGTGTGGCCACACACCTGCCATTCCCCATCAGCTTTTAGCTGTAGGCTTAGTCTGACCACTTTGGCTAGTGTTCAGTAGCTACTTTCTGGCATTGTTAAGAGGTACTTGTACCCACCTACTATGCACCCCTACTACCGGCGGTCGTTAGTTAGTACCGTGGGTCAGACCAGCTTTATTTGCGTGCAGAGGACAAGGATGCCAGGTGGGTGCAGGGAAATACACAGAGACTGCACCCGTGGAGGAAGATACTACTTTCTGGCATTGTTAAGAGGTACCTACTATGCACCCCTACTAACAGCGGTCGTTAGTGTTGTGGGTCAAACCAGCTTTATTGCTAAGTTAGCCAAATGCTAATTTTTGTACAAAGTGGCTACAGCATTTAGTCTTTGACTAATAAAATTATCTTTAAATTAACCACTTTTTAATAATTTTGAAAGACATTCTTCACATATCTGAAAATTGACTAAAACAACACAATTCAATGGGTTCCAGGATTTATTGTCACATTTGACCAGCCTCAGTGGTGTCGGGATTAAGTCATCTGGCATAAGGCTGGTAGGTACAGGGTTCGCAGCCCAGTACCAGCTCCCACCCAGAGTGACTTTTTTTATCTGAAAATTTACTAAAACAAAATTCATTCCAGTGTAAGCCCTGCATATCCAAACACCTAGGCAAGTTTTAATAACTCTGTAGAGAGGTGTATAAGGCTACTAATTTTCAAAATTTTCACAAGTGTACAAAGAGTAAACTTTTGACCACCCCCCTCCCCACCCCCTAAACGTGTACATCCTCAAATAAAAAATGTTGATCGAACATTTTTAATTTTCAAAAAAGTGTACACTGGCCTCATAACCCCATCCCCCCACTGCATTCAGTTTGTACACTTGTTAAAATGTGAAACATTATGAACGGCTCCTAAGAGTTCTCTCTCACTAATCACTGATGCCCTATTCTGAACAGAGCCCGACCACTGATGCCCTATTCTGACAGACAGCCTATTCAATGATGCCATATTATGGGTAGACAGCCCAACCACTGATGCCCTATTCTGACAGACAGCCTACCCACTGATGCCCTATTCAGGACAGCCTACCCATTGATGCCCTATTCAGGACAGCCTACCCATTAATGCCTTATTCAGGACAGCCTACCCATTAATGCCCTATTCAGGACAGCCTGCCTACCCACTGATGCCCTGTTCTGGACAGACGGTCTAACCACTGATGCCCTATTCTGGACAGACGGCCTACCCACTGATGCCCTATTCTGGACAGACAGCCTACCCACTGATGCCCTATTCTGGACAGACAGCCTAACCACTGATGCCCTATTCTGGACAGACAGCCTAACCACTGATGCCCTATTCTGGAGAGACAGCCTAACCATTGATGCCCTATTCTGGAGAGACAGCAGAGCCCACATAACAGAATTGTGTGTCCAGGACAGCATGCTTGAAGCTTAAATGAATATAAGCACAAAAATAAAGTTAAAAGGATACTTAAGTTAGCACACTATGATACCAGATCCAGTAACATAATCTATCTCATTATTGTTTTTAGTCCGATTGTTTGTGAGAAAGAATATTGTAAATTATGGTAGATGTCACTTTTCACAAGCACCAGGTATGTTGTCACTTTTCACAAGAACCAGGTATGTTGTCACTTTTCACAAGCACCGGGTATGTTGTCACTTTTCACAAGCACCGGGTATGTTGTCACTTAGTAAACGGAATGTGTACAATGGGTTCCCAAAGTTCGAACTTAACGGTTGCCCGATCCCGCCTGGCGACCGATTTAAAAACAAATTAGCTTTTTCCCTTATAGTCAGTTGCAATATTGTTGTTTGATTTTAGAAAAGATTATTCGGGCAAGTGAAAATATTAAACGGGCAAGTGAAAGTGCTGTCACCACTTGCCCAGATGGCAATTCAAAACAAAAAGTTAAGCGCAGACACTGGGTTCCAGGATCTATTGTCACATTTGACCGGCCTCGGTAGTGGTGTGGCAAAGCCACCTGGCATAACGCTGGCAGCAGGTACAGGGTTCACAGCCCAGTACTGGCTCCCTCCCAGAGCAAGTTTTAACACTCAGTGGGTAGATGCAAGACCACTACACCTTGATATGTGTGCTCAGGACAGCATGCTTGAACCGTAATTGGATACAAGCACTAAAAATAAGTGGAAATGAAATGTTACATTTGGATTTGCCTCTTCCCATTATGCCCAACCATACCATAAACACAGTCCATCCAAATCTTCCCAACCATTGTATGGTGTACATGCCATCCTGTAGGCAGGAATGTGCACGTAAACGATCCTTTTGTAACAATTTGTTAATGAAAAAAGAAATGATTTATTTAATGATGCAATCAACACATTTTATATATGGTTACATATGACATCAGGCATAAGGTCAAGGACCACACAGATACTGAGAGGAAGTTTCCCCACACCTCTCCATGGATTACTTTTTTTTTCATTTAGCAGCAAGGACTCCTTTAAATGCATCAGCCCCCAGCCTGGATAATACATATGACACCAGTCACTGGGATAGTGCATATAAACATATATCTTGCTGTAACGGAAAAAGGTAGCGGGTATCTTCTATTCAACGACACACTCAACACATTTTATTTACGGTTATATGGCATCTGACTCTTAACAGTATATGTCAAAATTACCAAATGTTTGACATCAATAGCTGATGATTAATAAATCAACATGCTCTAGTGACGTTGTTAAAGAAAACAAACTTTACCAGTTGCGGAGCACTGGCTGGCATGACCCAATGGGCCCACCAATGCGAATTGATCCTAGATCAATCAGGCATCAGATGAACTCATTGCCACTGGGCTGTCCTACCTCAAATTTGTAAAGAGTAGCACGTGGTGGTAGTTAATTCCTTCTTTGACAAAGTGCTGCAATAACCACATTAGAAATATGATAGCTGTAGTTTAAAGTTTGTTTTGTTTAACAACACCACTAGAGCACATTGATTTATTTATCATCAGCTATTGGATGTCAAACATTTGGTAAATTTGACATATAGTTTTAGATAGAAAACCCACTACATTTTTCTATTAGTAGCAAGGGATGTTTTATATGCACCAACCCACAGCCGTTGGTATACCAGTCATGGTGCGCTGACTGGAACAAGAAATGGCCCAACAGGCTCAGTGACAAGGATTGATCTTGGACTGATCGTGCATCAAGCGACCGCTGGGCTACATCACACCCCTTTAGGTGAAGGAAACATTCCTTCAGTGTCAATTTTGTCGAGATGTTCTTCAAAATATATAGATTTTTTCTTAGGCCGATATCATGATCACCAAGCAAAAATTCAAGTATAAAATTATATTTTGCAAATGAACTGTTTACTATATTATCTAAAATTAAATCTAAGGTAAATATCAAATATCAATTTCTGTACATCCAAAGTGGTATCCGCCAAAATGTAATGGATACTGGGTTCTTAGATAAACATTATTTAAAAAAAAAAAATCCCAATATACTTTTTAGCATTGTTGAAAGTTCAGTATACTCAAATCCAACTAGAACCACAAGACACATGGTGTTTGGCACAAATGACTACACAAGGTCAGCACATGACATTGGTGAAGAGACAAAGATTGGGATGTATAGTTAGAAAGAATGTAGTTGATAATCAGTGTTGTCAAAATAAGAAAACCCCTAGACTGACTTCAAAAAGAGAAAGAATAAAGTGAAAACATAAATTCAAGGTCAATGTGAGTTGAAGAAAAAACACATATAACAAGCAAAAACACATATGGTACTTTAATTATGTACATTGATAAATACAAAACAGGATTGTTGGTAAAAACCACTACAACAGTTAATTCTGTATGAATTCCAGTTAACAAATTCCTTTTTTTTTAAATATCTTGGTCTTGTTAACTGACTAGTTATTCCAGTTGCCTTCCATTTGGAATAAGGTACATTGGCTGTACGTGGCTACATGCAGAAGCCCCTATATTATACCACATTTGTTCTCATTCAAGTGAATGAATATTCCTTTGTTTACACTTTTAGAGTAAATTTCTTTGACCTCGCTACACCAGCCTTGGTGGTGTCGTGGTTAAGCCATCAGACATAAGGTTTGTAGGTATTGGGTTAGCAGCCTCGTTTCACCTCGCACTCACTAACAACTAACACACTGTTCTGGACAGACAGCCAAGATAGCTGAGATGTATGCCCAGAACAACATGCTTGGATATA
Organism: Dracogyra subfuscus; assembly: GCA_016106625.1. Taxonomy (NCBI): domain Eukaryota; kingdom Metazoa; phylum Mollusca; class Gastropoda; order Neomphalida; family Peltospiridae; genus Dracogyra; species Dracogyra subfuscus. The sequence goes on along the minus strand of JAECMU010242844.1, from coordinate 2,235 downwards.
AGTACGGAAATGTGTTGAAATGACAGGACCTTGCTTCTGGCAAACTTCCTGATCGGTCAGAAGAGTTATCCCCCTTTTGTTCGAAAATGAAGACCATTTTATTTGTTGAGCTTATGCACTGATGTTACCATTTCGTTTTCAGTTTATTTTTATTCCACTGTAAACACAACAAAGGCTATGGTATTGAGATATCCCTGTCTGAGTTGTGCAATTAAAACACTTTTTACTGCTGATGTGAATAGCTCAATACAGACCTCAACATGAAAAGAATTACGGGGTGTAATTAATTGCTTCCTTAACTTTGATTACAGGGAGCCATTACACATAATAGCATTATGATAAAATATATATATTCACATAGTGAGGGGAGCTCAAATTTCTCTCACTGGACAGATTTCAGGGGAGTGATGGGGAGCAAGACTGACAGCTCCCCTTAAATGTTGAGGTCTGTTCATATGACAACAAATTATCTTCTCTCGATTTCTACGGATGCCAACTGTGAAAGTATCTCCCATTCTTTATGCCAGCTATGACAGGTACCACATGTTGTATCTAACAGACTGATAAACACTATTCTTGGGTTTGATAGACACGCATTCCTCTGTTCCACTTTGAAAGAGTCTGTTCTGCTGATAGATGTCTGGGGTCTCGAGACGGTTACTTCCCTGCACGAGGAGGTTAATGGAACAGAACCTTCTTGGACTTGCTTGTCTGTATAAGAGCCATGTGCTTCAGTCTGCGCACCGCTTCTCGGATGTGTTTGGGCTGCAGGGGTCCAGTGTCTCCCCACTCCTCCAGTACGTCCAGTGCTGAAAACAAAACATTCACTATTAGAAGACGTAATCACACATGTATGTATGCAAATGAGCACTGTGCAAATGAGACGTAACAGGGTGTCATTCAAGTCCGCACTCGGGTAAAATAGACCATGTATTATTAGGGTTAAAAAAAAAGACAAGAATTTGAGGTGCTATGTCATAATTACATGTACAAGTGTCATATTTGGTTATTTTTACATTTATTTGTGATAAATAAACTTAAAGGGACATTCCTGAGTTTGCAGCAACTTGTAAGGTGTTATCGACTAACAGAGCCTTTTTAACGATTGTAATTACATATAAAATATATTTTTTTGCATAAAATATTAGTGGATATATATTAAACATGTTTCCGATCATTCTAATATTTTTACTAGGTTAAATTTTATTTCCTAAAATATAATTTTTTTCATACGTACAAAATTATTTGAAAACAGAATCCAGTTTGGGCTCCTTAGAAATATTAAGATGACCAGAAACACACTGAATGTACACTGATATTCTAAACAAGAAAATATATTTAATATGTAAGCTTAAAGGTAGAAGTATTGTTTTAGTCGGAAACATCTTACAATGCAGCAAACTCAGGAATGTGCCTTTAAATTAATTGATGTCACTCATTTTTGCATAAATAGGTGGGAATATTGAAATTGTAATATTCTATGTTGTGTAAACAATTGCATTCATTATCACATGCCGGCCTTGGTGGCGTAGTGGTTAGGCCATCGATCTACAGGCTGGTAGGTACTGGGTTCAAATCCCAGCCGAGGCATGGAATTTTTAATCCAGATACCGACTCCAAGCCCTGAGTGAGTAGGTGTAAACCACTTACACTGACCAGTGATCCATAACTGGTTCAACAAAGGCCATGGTTTGTGCTATCCTGTCTGTGGGAAGCACAAATAAAAGATCCTTTGCTGCCAATCGGAAAGAGTAGCCCATGAATTGGCAACTGCGGGTTTCCTCTTAAAATCTGTGTGGTCCTTAACCATATGTCTGATGCCATATAACCGTAAATAAAATGTGTTGAGTGCATCGTTAAATAAAACATTTCTTTCTTTCATTATCACATGGTAACAAATCTGATGAAATCTGGCAAATCCACAAAATCTGGCAATTTGTTTTTTTTTTAAACAATATTTATTAACGTTTACCATCGACATCCCAAACTGCGTTCACCTAACGACAAAAACACGAATACGATATTTACGGAAATACTATTCTACATTTTTCAGCTACAATACGTGAAAAAAAAATAAACTGCTATCAAGTAACGAAACAAATTAACAATGTGGACGCAAAACAAATCCATTCTAATAAATAAAAGTGAAACACCCTCCGGTAAACAGGAATGGATGCGACGTTTCTAACTGCGTTCAGGCGCATGCGTTTACAAAAAGTATCGTACTGCGCACGT